>JAFEMH010005766.1:0-150009 GCA_022495995.1 Adenophora triphylla var. japonica
AAATGATGCATTTGGGTACAAATGGATGTTTTTTATGTAAAGAAGTGATCTTTGTGCAAAGAGTGCATCTTTAATGTGAAAAGGGATTTAAAATGGAAAAGGAATGATTTTAATGCATGAAAAATGGGATTTAGGTGTAAAGGATGCACCTTTATGTATGAGAATGATATTTTTAATGAAAAGATGACATAGTATGGCACATAGATACTATCTAAATTGCGAGATAGACATCGAGGTTATAGCTGAAAGGGGGTTAACGTCGGATTCTACGGCTTGAGAGCGTGAAGCTTACAGCGGCTACTTATGTCGCGTGACGTAATTTGCTATGTGGCGTGACATAACCAACCATTTTGCGAGAGGCTTTACAAGCCAAGACTAACAGAGGTAACAAGGCACCAAAATGGTGAAATTACTTCACAAACAAATCTCATAGAGCATGTTTATCAATAATGAACACTTAGAGAGGGTGTGGATATGAGGATCCTTTCACTCAACTTGAGTATTAAATGCAAAAACCAAGTCAAAGCAGAAGATTTTATATGAAATGTAATGAAATAAAATGTGGACTCTTTTGGGTAATATGAAGCTAAAGCATGCAACTTTAGTCGAAATACTATATTATCGATGCATGTAACACATAGATTTCATATTCGAAGGAAAATAGAGAGAGTGGAAAAGGGGTAGAAACTCGTTACCACTTGAAGATCCACAACTCCTATATCAAGTTAGATATAGGAAGCCTTCTAGCGTCCTCCTGGGAGGCGAGTTCGAGCCTTGGATCCATGGGAACTCCTTGATTTCTTGATGTATGTGGGAAGTGTGTGTGTGGGAAGTGTGTGTGGGATGGATTTGGGAGGATTAGGTTGATTTGAGGGGTATGTGAGAGAGAGAGGAGGCTTACGGAGCGTATTCCCTACAGAGGGGAGCGAGGGGGTGGAAGAAGTGTGTCAAAATGAGAGGTGAAGGCCTCTATTTATAGGTACTGCATGAGCTTGTTATGTCGCACGACATAACGAGCCATATTTATATTCCTTCTAGAAACATGCAAGGTGGCATGGTTCACAGGCTTTCTACTATTTAGTTATATTTCGCCCACGACATAAGTAGCCACTTACAGACCCTATTTCTAGAAACATGCAAGGTGGCGACCTTCTAGAACTCTTCTACAAATTTGGTTATGTCGCACGACATAAGTAGCCAAATGCGGATTTTTCTAGAAACATGCACAGTGGCGGCCTTCTAGAAGGGTTTTGGGATTAAGAAAAACGTGTTTCTTAATCACCAATCATTTCCTTCAGCCCTTAAAAGGCTTCAGAGCAGTTCGAAATTGTTCGGAACTTTAGGAAAATCCGAGGGAATAACCGGAGAAATTACCGGGAGTAGGGAAAATCTGTCGGAAGGCGCCATGAGCGGATTTGGGTACTCTACGAAGCCCCTCGGCTGCTTGTCACTTGCGGGGGCGGAGTGGGGTTGTCGATAGAAAAGGATCAATCGGCGAATGCAGAAGACGGATTTGGGTGACCCTAAGGTGGTCGGTAGTGGTGAACCTTTCATGGAAGGCTACCTACGTATCCGGAGGAATCGAAGCCAGTAGTAGTTCGGAATTAGGATCCCGGCCCAGGGAAAGAAGAGAAAGCTGGTCTCTTGCGGGGAAGGAAGAAGAGAAAATGACCTAGGAGGTCAAGCGATTGATCTACAGTATTGGGGATATGCTAGGAGTGACCCAGGTGGTGCGGGATATTTGAACCTTTATGTGAGAGGGCGCTTTATCAGCCGAGGAGTGACAGAAGAAACGGGGAGTGACGAAAGTGGTCGGAATGGCTGGACCTTTTATAAAGAGGCTACCTACGTATCCGGGAGGGAGAATCGAAGCCTGTGATCGCTAGATTGAAGCATCACTAGAACGGTTAGGAACGATGCTCTAGGATCCTTGAAGATTTTGACAATTCGGAGGGACAATTCTTTTTAGGTCATCTGAGGAAGCTTCTGAGCTTATGGCGCTATCTCTTTATGACGGAGATAAGAGGTAACTTAAGTTGGGAAAGCTTGAAGGCGTACGTCACTATTCGCGCGGATAGTGGTAGCATAAGTTGAAATGATTTGGGCATACTTCGCTATTCGCGGATAGTGTGTAGCACAAGATGGAGCAACAAACATCTTGTCCTTTGTCGCGGATAGTAGTAACCTGAGATTAGAATAACAGAGCGTATGTCAGCTATTGCGAGATAGTAAATGCCTAATTTGAAATAACTTAGGCATTAAATGCGCCTATTCGCGGATAGTAGTATACAGTTAAAAATAACTTGAGCATTAAATCCTTGTCGCGGATAATTAATAACCCCTAGGGTGGAATGATTAGGCATGCGTCACTATTCGCGATAGTAGTAGCACAAGTGGAATGACTTGGGCATTCGGTGCACTATTCGCGGATAGTGAGTAGCACTGAGGAGTGAAATGACTTAGGCATATTGCCGCTATTCGCGGATAGTGGCACTAAGTGGAATGACTTAGGCATGCGTCGCTATTCGCGGATAGTAGGTAGCACATTTGAAATAACTTGGGCATTCGTCGCTCATTCGCGGATAGTGGTAGCACTGAAATTGAAATAACTTGGGCATTCGTATTCATTTATTCGCGGATAGTAGTAACCTGAGATTGGAATGATTAGGCATGCGTCACTATTCGCCCGATAGTGAGCGCCTGAGTGGAGTGAGCTTGGGCATGCGGCTCGCGGATAGTGGTAGCACAAGTGGAATGACAGAAATGCGCCTTGTCGCGGATAGTGGCCAACCTGAAATGGAATGACACAGGCATGCGTAGCTATTCGTGGATAGTGGTTGCCTGACAGTTGAAATAACTTGGGCATTCGTCACTTTATTCGCGGATAGTGGTAGCCACAAGGATTTGAAATAACAGGCATTAAATGCGCTATTCGCGGATAGTGGTAGCCTGGTGGAAATAAGTGGGCATTCGTGGCAGCATTCGCGGATAGTGGTTGCACAAGTTGAAATAACTTGGGCATTTCGTCACTATTCGCGGATGAAAGTAGGATAGCACGAAATTGAAATAACTTGGGCATTCGTCACTATTCGCGGATAGTGGTAGCATGAGTTGAAATAACAGGCATTCGTCACTATTCGCGGATAAGTGGTAGCACCTAAATTGAAATAACTTGGGCATTCGTCACTTATTCGCGGATAGTGGTAGCACAAGTTGAAATAACCAGGCATTCGTCACTATTCGCGCGGATAGTGGTAGCACAAAATTGAAATAACTTGGGCATTCGTCACTATTCGCGGATAGTGGTTGCACAAATTATAACGAATAACGCTACGAAAAGGTTGGACGTTATTTACTTTGGAGATGAATCTTTATTTCTTTATGACGGAATAACGAGAGACTGCGAAAAGGTTGGATTTTGTAGAAGTAAGACAGGACTCGAATAGATTTTTTGTAAAAGAAAAGCTAGGGCGTATCTGAATAATAATTTTTTGTAAAAGAAAATTGAAAAATGCCAAGGGCAAACTCTAACCGAATGAATCACGAGGGGTAGAATTTGTAAAATAGGCCACTCGGGGAGGCCTTTGGAGGGAAGAATTTAATTAGAAAGTAATTAGAAATGCCGGGGGGCCGCGATAAAGGGTAAAAAAGCAGCCTACCGGGGACAAAATTGTAAAATGAAGCCTTCAGGGGCAAAATTGTAAAAACAAGCCATAGAGGCTTATTATGTCGCACTGACATAACAGGCCACACTGTGGACGGATTTATTAAAAATACGCACAGTCGCCATTTGAAAATTAATTTAGACTTGAAATTGAGAGGGAGCGCGACGAGTGAGAAGAGAGAGCGGAACATCGAGAGAGGGGATTCGAGGGAAATCGAGAGAAATCAAACAAATCTTTAGTCCGATTCAATTGAAGAATGCCTCCTAGGCTCTATCCGACCAAAAGGGCTTCTCAACATGCCAATTTAGCTACTCGGAGGAAGGGGTGCAAAGGAATCAACGGCCGTTTCTTAGGAAGCACGAGGAGATTTCTACCCACGGCTGATGAGCATACTTCGGATGTCACGAAGAAGGAAGAGGTAAGAAACCTAGGGTTTCTTGAAAAACTTTCAATTTGGGCGAAATTGATTTGAGGCGATTTTTTTTTTTTAGGCGTGCTATTGACATGATTGGCATGTGAACATAGATGAATCTAGGAAATGTAATGCGTAGAATGCATGCTCTTACGGTGATCCATTTTGACCTATTTTTGCTTGAGATGATTTCAAGAAATAGCACGAAATATTAATATTTGTGCCATGTTTTCTTGCGGGGATTGCGCACCGTGGCTCCCACGAGGTGATTGGCGGGCTATGGGATAGCTTGCTAGGGTAGCCGAGGAGCGGTGGACTCGCTAAGGGCACGATTCTGGCTAACTTGTGGGCTAGGGCAATTTTTGAGATGGCGAAGGCCGTCGGGGCGCTCGAGAGGAGTGTGGATGCAGTGAGGGCATTCGAGAGTTACGGTAGGAGACCACTCACTCATTTCACTTCTCTTGGGGTGAGGCAGCCGGTCACTCAGCATTGGACTTTGCGGTCATCACTTGGGGCGCCTTTTACGGATGAGCCGCTCTACGTAGAGGAGCACTGTACGGGGAGTTGAGCCCCCGACTATTGCTTGATGATGATTTTATGGGCTTACTTGGTTTCGTTCCCCGGATCAAGAAGGGGAATGGATATGAAGTTAGAGGGGGTGCTACATGGCACGATTCGAGGGCGGAAGCGGGGACTTCTGTTGTGGTAGATGATCCGTTGAGAGCCATTTGAGCTGAGAGATTAGCTAGAGCTTTTGTATGGGTGGGCTTTTCCGACATCTTTGTTCATCAACAGCGCATCTCTGCTTTTGATTTCATTTGTGTTGGAGCTGCGAGGGCATGGGATCTTGTCGGAATCTTTCTGGGAGAGCGAGCTTAGGCGAGATGTATTTGGCCCTAGATGACGTCGGTAGGAAGGCGAAGTACTTCACTGCTTTCATCGGCTTTCGAGTATTCTCTCACCTTGATCTCTTTTCCTTAGCGCATTTCATTATATCCCTTGTTTTCCACTGTTTTGACTTCTTCTTCTCCTTTTCGGGCTTGGGCATCAGTATTTTAGGCATTATGAGTGGCGAGATCAAGGATGAGTTTCACTGCCACCACTTTTCTGCTCTTCGTCGGTGGACGAAGGATGCCGAGAAAGCAGGGCCCGAGAGCAGCCGGAGGGCTCGAGGTGCAGGATTCACGCTTCTTATCATGATCACGTTGACATGCACGAGAGGGGGTTCCACGAGAGGATGAGCTTGTTCCCCTTTGGGTGAGTCGTTATGGCGCTTTGGATTTAGATCACGGCTGCGCACTTCACGAGTGTCGCAAGCTGCGATTGGGCTTGTCAGGAGACGCCTTGTATCTAGGAGAGAGGGTGTATAGGCAGCGTGGGCCGAATAAGCACGCTCGGATCCACGATGATCCTCCCGGCTAGGATGTGGTTGCCTCGCCGGTTGGCGAATGTAGATGCTTTGATCGTAGGCATGGCGGCACATCTTTACACAGGAGGGGACTATACTATGTACGTGGCCGTGCATCTTCAGTCTCCAGCGGACCCAGGGTTGGTTATGGTGCTTTCATGGCGCGGGGCCTTCGGCCCAGCTACGTAGCTAGACCTCCTTTTGCCCAGACTTTCATTGATTATCGAGGTGGCGGTCGCATGAGGCGAAGCTCACATTGATATGTCCCGAACTCATCCTCATCGGTGCTCCCGCGAGGTTCTAGATACGTAAGTATTGCTCCTTACGCCTCTTTGGATTGCTTGCATCTCTCTCTGTTATCAAGAAGCGTATTCGACACTTATTATGTCATGCTTGTAGCGAGTGTCGGCTACGAGCTTACGAGGCATTTGACCGGGGCATATACCGGCGCTGTGGGCATGATTAGCAAGCTCCGAAAGGCATGAGTTTTGGAAGAATCGGTGCGGTCGCGGGGTTCGATTGATATCTCTCCACCTGGCCAGCAGAAGGAAGAAGAGCGCTACGATGACGTGGGCACCAGCGGGAGCACTAGAAGGACCGACGCCTCGGACAAAGGCTGCAAATGTGCCTCTTCTACGAGACCCATTGAGATTGATGATGATGATGAGATGAGGATGAGGATGAGGAAGGGCCTGAGACGGCCACGGACTATGAGCTTGACTCCCTTTGTTATCACACAAGGCTCGGCGACTATTACCGCACGGAGACCATAGCCTACGAGGCACCTTCGGACGATCTGACGATGAGCCGGAGGAGGCGAGGATGGCGGCGAGGATGGAGATGAGGAGGGTGATGAAGAGGGTGATGGAGAGGATTCGAGTAGCCCCCTTTCCCCTTAGACATTTATGACTTTTTGGCTATTGTACCCCCTTTTGGGAAAACACATGTTATTATTTTTTTATGCACAACTTTTGGACTTGATCTACTTTGTGATGTACGATAAATGGTTTGAATGGATGACTTGGATGAATTTTTAGCTTGTAAATGAATGCATGAGTGTATACGGGGTAAATGAACCCTCCCTATGCATTTGAGAAGTGAATGGATGGTATTTGCAGCTTATTGACAAGTCGGGGAGTGCCACAGGGAAACGAGGAAGTTGCGATGTCGATGTACGATGTGGCTAGTTATGTCGCCGACATAAGTAGCCAAAAGCCAGCGATTTTGTCGCGTGACATAAGTAGCCAAGAGGCGCACTTCTCTTACCTTTTGGCCTTGGGCTGGAATTCTTGACACGAGGTTGGAATTGGGTGACCAAATAGGTCACAAACACAGTCTCCCTTAGGACAATGGCAAAGAGATATTGGTCCCTTAAGGATGGAAATGGGGTGACCTAGGAGGTCAAGCAACCAATCCTTCACGGGAATGTTCCAAATCAAAGAGGTGGCCCGTATGGTCACAAAATTGGACTTTTATGAAAAGCTTACGCACCCTTGGAGAATGGAGAAGGGAAAAGGTGACCAAATGTGGTTGGATGGCTGAACCTTTATGAAAGGCTACCTCGTATCCCGGAGGAATCAAGCCTTGAGTCGTAGTTCAAACTTTACCTAGACACGATTAGGAATGATGTCTAGGATTTTTCGGCGTTTTGACAATTAGGAAGCTGTCGCCTAGAGTTATCTCGAAGAGCACTTTTGGGAGAAAATGTTATCATTAGCAATTGGCACGTTACTTGAGCCTAGGGATGATTTTCTCTTGGAAACATGGTAGGGGCCAGATGCGGATGTACATATGGAATGTATTTGGGAATTGTTTGAGACGGGTTTCAAACGGGTGGGGTTGTATCCCTTGGGTGCGGGTGACTAGCTGTTCTTTGTTGTCAACGTGGACGAGAATTCCCTCTTGGTGAGGCCAGGTTTAAACCTCGGGTCTGATTAAGGTCCTTTTCTTAAACTACGGCGCTTGAAGATGAATGCGGAGGCTTTTATAACCCAAGCCGAGATGTTGAAGTGACCAAACCTCTCTTCTAGGGATGGATGTGACTTATCGGAGCTCACGGTCGGAGGAAAAACTTTCTGCAAAAGCCCCATATCTTGTTGAAGTAAGGAAAGATTCTTTCATTTGGCAAAACCTTGGTTGAATGAGTGAGCAAGCGAAGTGACTTGGCGAAAGCCCGGTCACTGTGACCTAATAAAAATCCCAATCTGATTGGTATTGCGAAACGTGATTAGAAATTGATCGACCAAGGCCCTGAATCCATCTAGGGACCTAGTGAAGAACCGTGCGAACCCGAAAATGGCTAAAGAAGCCCCAGTTTAAAGGAATGCTTTGACGAGTTTTCGAGCGGCCACTAATGCGAATTGTAGCGAGAAGAGGGAAAACCTATCCTTTTCCTTCCCTTTTTTTATTTTCTTTTTTTTAGTCACTCGAGTCAACCTTAAGAAGATGTGGACGAAGAGAAGAACTTTTAGGAAGATATATACATGCGGGGGCATATTTTTCGAAAAGTGGGAATAGATCCCGATTTTTGTGTTATTTTGATGGCCTTATTCGATGTAAGGCACAAAACTCGCTTTGGGTTTGACTCTTTTGAGAGAGTATAAGCGTAGAAAGGTTGGTAAAAGTGTATGGAAGCCCCTATTGACGGAAAATCGTGTTTAGCGCTATCTTTCCTAAGATGTAGAAAAGGAAGACTTGTCAAGACATCGAAAACTTGTTTTATTTACAATGATCACAAGATTGCCTTAAAACCCTTTATTAATGTTCGGGTTATTCAACCACTAATCTCGATATGAACAAACATTCTTATTAATCATGAGGAGAAAGTCAACCAATGTCGCGGATCAAGGTTGGTGGGTGTGAAAGAAAGGTTTGTGTATAAGGAGGTCATTGATGAGGCCGGGTTTTAAAGGATTTATTTGTGTCCATGGGAGAGGTCATTTGATGAGACCGGATTTTCGGTAATTTGGATATGCTTATGACCGGACCATTCTTTGGTTGCCTACGTTCCCCTCATTGTGAGGAGCTCGGAGTCGCCGTAGTTCGGCCTTGGCCGGACTGTTTTGGGAAATGGGATTTGTGGTTCCTTTAGTGAAAAGGCTAGGATGAGAAGTGGATGATGAGGCGTGGGCCTCGGGATGATTCCTTGACCAAGTCATTCTTGGACGTTGCTTCAATTGCTTTGATTCTCGTCTTTCATTGGGGAGAAAGGACTTGCATATGCCTAAAGGCTCATGAAATGCTTACGCTTTTGCTTCGACCGCCCCATTGTTATCGACAACTTTCATTCTTTGAGCTTTGATTTTGCTGCTCCCGTCGAAGCTTTTGATGGGCGGTCTTTGGAGTCCTTGGCCTCATTTTCTTTTTCTTTTATTTTTATGTGCAACCCTGTTTTTGCCTAGACCGCCCTTTTTTGGGATTTTCGGCCTATTTGGGCATTACTCTTTTTTTGCACTAAGATTTTTCTTTTTTTTTTTATGTGCAACCTGTTTTTTGCCTAGGCTGCCTCTTTTTTTGGGATTTTCGGTCTAGGCTGGTATTACTCTTTTTGCACTACACACATTTTTTTTTTTTTTTTTTTATTTTCTAGAGCACCAGAGGACAGGCGAGCCTGGCAGACATTCTTGATACCCTTGAAGTCTAAGCCAAGCCCCTAGGTTGTTGTCGACACGGGGTCAATCTTTCGAAGTGAGTGGCCTTTTTGTCGTTCCTTGATGTTGTCGCCGTCGTTGACTTGGTCAAGATGAAGGTGGACATGGTTTGGGAAAGTGTATGGCTTTGATGAAGGCCTTTTGTGGGGTAAGGAAAGTGTATGGCTTGATGGCATTAGTTGACTTTCTCACACTGATTAATCGAAACGTGAATTATTTCGAGAGATTGTTCGTTGAGCAATGCAAGTGATCATATAAAATAAAACCATTTCATTAAATGTAATGTAGGTGTGCAAATAATGTCTTAAGTCTAGCAAGAAAAGAAGAAGACTCTTTTATAGAAAATTGAAGATTCATTACAATGTCCATAGAGGACTTAATTGAAAGGAAAAAGTACTAGAACCTACGAAGGTTGAGAAGTTTGAGAGACTATTTTCTTTTTCTTCCTTTTTTTTTTTTTTTTTAAGGATAGGTAAACCCTAGTCTAGCTACTCTTGACGGGTTGAATTTGCCGGGGAGCTTGAGCTTTCCTTCGTAGATCGGCCCATTGAATTTCTTTCTTCGACTCCCATTATGTCACATGACCATAATGCTTGTGGTACTCGGAGAACTTGGGCCAACTCTACTTGGGTTTCTTGGCTTATGATTCTCGAGAGGTGTGAGAAGGCTTCGTTTCACCAAATCGTTGAAAACTTTGCTCATGGGCATCCCAAATCATGTTGACGTTTCGACCTTGCACTTCTTGAATTGACCTCTTGTCATAACTTTTTACATCTTTGGCCCATGGAGGTTCTCAAGCTTCCCATCTTCTATCAACTTTTGGATCTCATGCCTCAGATAGCGGTGCAATCATCGAGTGTTATGCCCATGATAATTGATGGAAAGCGGAAGTTTGGTCTCGTCCATTGGGGTTCCTGGATTCTCCGGTGGCTTTATCAGTTTTTCTTTCACTAGCTCTTCGAGAATCTTGCTTAAAGGCATCTACGTATTGTTAAAGTGAAAGGAGCGAGGTTTCGGGGGACCTTGTTATTCTCAAGACTCGAGATTCCCATTGTCAATTGGTTCCTGTTGGATTTGGTGAAGGAAAGCTGTGACATTCTTTCCTTTGTGAGAATGCAGTCTTGAGCCGAGATACGGTTCTTTGCTTCGGGTACTTGGGTTATGCTCGGTGGAGTCATTTCTTTGCACAGTTCGACATCTTGGGTCAAGGGAGTATTGATACTCATCATGAGGTCAAGCTTCTCTTGCATTAATTTCACTTGCTCCATCAATATTGCCACATAGGGGTCAGCGGGGACTCTCGAGTTCGAAACTCAACAAAGTTCTTATGCGCTTGAAGGAATCACAACCTTGGGCCCAGGTGGCGACGGGTGAATTCACTAAGTCTTGTGGGTGACGGTGAAAACTTGAGGCATCGGAACTCTCTTTTAGCAGCTCATGATCACATTCGGGGCGGGTATAGGGGCTTGAGAACATAGCTACATATCTCAAGCGATTATGTGAGGTTGGAGCATAAAGCGGCGAGTATTGCTGAGGCGAGGATAAGTGGGGTGAAATCCAATCCGTTACGAGGCGAGGGCAATGGGGCCACGATGAGATGGGATGTTGGAAAGGGCGAGGAGAAGTGGTCCTTGGCAAGGGATCATATGTGGATGGAGGAAGGTATTGGCTGTAGGATGGAAGGTCTTGGTTATAGGATGAAGGGGCCCAGAAATCTCTCTTCCTATCTCCAAGAAAGTCTCATCTTCGACCACTACCGGAAGAACCGTTGGACTCAATTGTTACTTGGATTCCATTGCGGCGAAGAGCAGATAAGCATGGCTTGCTGTTCTTCATGAACCTTATGGGCATTTTCCAAAGCAGGACTAACTCTTCCTTCCTAATCATCTGATTTCCCGTACCCTCAGCTTGTTTTACATCCAGTGCCATTCGACTCTACGAGGCGATGAAGCGCGAACCTAAGGCGAAAAGCGGCCCGACCCGGTACTGCTCGCTCACTTCTTTTCGCTGCGGGAAAGGGATAGGCAAGATTTAGACTCGGGGATAGGTAAGGTTTAGACTCGGGGATAGGTAAGGTTTAGACTCGAAGGTAAGTGTTTAGAGGTACAGAAGGCTCAAGTAACATGCCCTTATCGCTTTAACTTTTGCTCGAAACGCATTTTCTCCTAATCCTAATTGATCGGAAAAGAAGAGACCTTGAAAGGTCAAGATTGGAAGTAGAGATAGGACCGAAGGGGTCACGATTAAGGATTTGACCATGAAAGGTCGAGTCGGAAATCGGAGATCGGACCGAGGAGGTCTCGATTAGAGATTGACCATGAAAGGTCGGGACAAGAAAATCAAAAATCGGACCGAAGAGGTCTCGATTAGGGTTTGACCATGAAAGGTAGGGATAAGAAAATCAAAAATCGGACCGAAAAGATCTCGATTAGGGATTTGACCATGAAAGGGCGGGATGAGGAAAACGGAGATCGGACCGAAAAGGTCTCGATTAGGGATTTCGGAGATAGGAACATGCAATTATGATTACACTAATTGTTCAAGTTTACTTAAAACAATGTCTTTTATTTATTTCTATTTGGTTGGAAAAGGGGTTACGCCCTTCTTTTTCACAACTACTCTAGATCTGGATCGGTGGAGTTCCGTCACTACGTCTATAAGCCTCGTATTCCACAGTATTTCGACCTCCCGGGGGTGGACAGGCCCGGGCGAGGTCACATAGGGCACGCGGATCCCACCCCAAAGTAAGAAACGCTCTATCGGGTCTAGCGGGTCATAGGACCTTTCAGCGCACGGCGATGCGGATTATAGTCAAGGCAATAAGGGAAAGTCTCGTCTCTGCCTTGACGGATCTTTGACGAGTTTCGTTTGAGCGAATGACGTTTTTTGACTTTCGGTAATGTCAGAGAATATAATAGGCATGGGTCGGGCGGCAAAAGCCGGATGACACGGTGTCACATTGAACTTCGTTGCATACGCGGTGCGTGAGTCGGACTACGAAGTCAATGCGGTCAAGATCTTGCCAATTTTCCTTGTCGGAATTTTGGCGAGCTTCGCTTGAGCGAAAGATCTTTTGATTTGTTGGCAAAGACTTGGTCTTGACTCTTACGCATTCCGTGCGGGTCAAGGTCAATAGTCAATGTCGGAGTCGAGATCTCGCCAATTTTTCCTTGTCGGAATTTTGGCGAAAATCTTGGCTTCCGTTATGAGCTAAGGCTTGACCTTTACGTGGGTATGCAAGCTGGGCTATATGACACGGACTAGACCAAAAACCAACCAAAAAGTCACGGTTTTGAAACGTGTGACACGGGTGTGCATTGGTCGACCTTGTTGCCGTGGGGAGGTTGGGATGATTCCGTGCGCGCCGGGAGCATCGTAAGAGTGTCCGTGGCTAGCAGTGGAACCACCCTCGGGTTTTGAAGGACGTGCGTGCAAAAGTGTACGGGATATATCGGAGTGCGCGTAGTGTGCGGTCTCCTAAAAATGTTCCTTTTTGAGTTAAAACGAGATTTTCATAAATGTGTTTTAAAGGAATGATTTTCGGGACGGGGAAAATGCAACACATAAGCACGTAAATTTTACAGGAGCCAGTCGATCATGGAGCTGAATAGCCCCAGGCGCTAAGGCTTGCCCGAGATTAACCATGATTTTCTGGTGGAATTGCCCATTTAGGGTCGCCATGGTCGAGAATCCTATGAGGATTAGCCGTACGGCTTGCATGGATCAATTTTCCGGGTTCCACTCCTTTTGCTATTTTCGGGTTATTTCCCGTTTCAAAGTATGCACGAGATTCCAAGATGCAAATGATGCAATGCATGGTAAAAGAAAGCAAGCACGATTAATGAAATCGGCGATGGGAGTCTAACCCGCTCAAAGGGAAAAGCTTTTTGTATTTTTTTCAAAATTTTTTTTCGAAAAAAGGGATCTTGTACGATGGGATTGTTAAACCACCTTGTTATCCCAAGCCCGGGTTAGGGAGCGATACGAGGAAGGGTAAGTGGGGTCCACCTATATACCAAGTATCGACTTTTGTTTTGAAAATAAAGCTTTTCTCCTTTGGGATGATCCCAGTAGTCGCCAAGCTGTGAATGTGTGCCCAAAATTTTTGTTTATTGGAATTCACGCGAGTTTGAAGACATCAGAGTTATTTGAAAAACAGTCGCCACGCCATTTTGATTACCTCAAAACTTTGAAAAAAAAAGGTTTTATGGGTTCGGAGGTTAAGTTACCCCCTTGGGAAGAACGTTTGGCGTTCACCCAAGTGCCTTGCCGGAGCAAGTCTCCCTAGATTTCATTAATCGTGTTTGCTTGCGTGCTTTCTTTGTGTGCATGTGTTTGAAAATAAGGAGGGGAATGTCCCAAGTTATCTTCCGGACGTACAAACCATTTGTTGGTTGTCGCTCGGGATTCCTTGGAATTTATGTATTTGGGATTATGATCCACGTCCTCATCTTATGACTTGTGATCATCGCATTTTAAACCTCGGGACCCTCGGGACTTGCGTGATTGAGAGAATGACTCTCTTTTGGGTCAAAGATGAGGTTCTTTAGGAAGGAATGTCCTTAGCCCATCAATCCTACGCTTTAAGGCGGTCGAGCTCGTATAGAGGCTTCATACTCATTCTTAAGCGATAATCGGAGATATAGGGTTCAAGGTTATCCTTTTCCTAAAGAAATCATGAACCTTTAATGGAAGGAACGATGCAAAGATGAGAACTTTTACACCGGTCCATTCCAAGGTTGGGGAAAAGGGGAAATGCATGTAAAAATGATATTTTAGCAAAAAGATGGCATTTTGGTTTGAAAATGATGCATTTGATTGCAAATGGATGTTTTTTATGTAAAGAAATGATCTTTGTGCAAAGAGTGCATCTTTAATGTGAAAAGGGATTTAAAATGGAAAAGGAATGATTTTAATGCATGAAAAATGGGATTTAGGTGTAAAGGATGCACCTTTATGTATGAGAATGATATTTTAATGAAAAGATGACATAGTATGTACATAGATACTATCTAAATTGCAGATAGACATCAGGTTATAGCTTAAAGGGGTTAACATCAGTTACGGCTTGAAGCTGTGAAGCTTACGCAGCGGCTACTTATGTCGCGTGACATAGGCCTATGTCGCGTGACATAACTAGCCATTTTGCGAGGCTTTACAAGCGAGATTTGCGAGAGGTAACAAGGCACCAAAATGGTCAAGTTACTTCACAAACAAATCTCATAGAGCATGTTTATCAATAATGAACACTTCAAGAGGGTGTGGATATGAGGGATCCACACTCATCTTGAGTGTTCATGCAAAACAAGTCAAAGCGAAGATTTTATATGAAATGTAATGAAATAAAATGTGGATCTGCAGGTAATATGAAGCTAAAGCATGCAACTTTAGTCGAGAATACTATATTATCAATGCATGTAACACATAGATTTCATATTCAAAGGAAAATAGAGAGTGGAAAAGGGGTAGAAACTTCGTTACCCTTGAAGATCCACAACTCCTATATCAAGTTAGATATAGGAGCCTTCTAGCGTCCTCCTCGGAGGCGAGTTCGAGCCTTGGATCCTTGGGAACTCCTTGATTTCTTGATGTATGTGGGAAGTGTGTGTGTGGGAAGTGTGTGTGGGATGGATTTGGGAGGATTGAGGTTGATTTGAGGGTATGTGAGGAGAGAGGAGGCTTCGGAGCGTATTCCCTATAGAGGGGGCGAGGGTGGAAGAGGTGTGTCAAAATGAGAGGTGAAGGCCTCTATTTATAGAGTACTGCATGGGCTTGTTATGTCGCACGACATAACAAGCCATGGCTATATTCCTTCTAGAAACATGCAAGGTGGCATGGTTCTAGAACTTTTCTGGCTTGGTTATGTCGCACGACATAAGTAGCCACTTACAGATTCTTCTAGAAACATGCGAGGTGGCGGCCTTCTAGAACTCTTCTGGCTGGTTATGTCGCACGACATAAGTAGCCAAATGCAGATTTTTCTAGAAACATGCAAGGTGGCGGCCTTCTAGAAGGGTTTTGGGATTAAGAAAAACGTGTTTCTTAATCACCAAGCATTTCCTTCAGCCCTTAAAAGGCTTGGAGCAGGTTCGGAATTGTTCCGGAACTTTAGGAAAATCCGGGGAATTACCGGAAAAATTACCGGAATTGCAGGAAAATTAACCGGAAGGCATGAGCCGGATTTGGGTACTTACGGGTCTGCCGCGTCCTCGGCTCGGAGAGTCCAGATTCATCGTCATCGATCGCTCAATCCAGTGTAGGGGCGTATTGCGTCGGGTTGCGTTCTTTGGGCGACTAGGAAAATATCATGCTCTTATTTGGAGAAGAGGGTGCGTCAGTAGTTCCTCGTGGAGGGCGTCCCATACAACTTCCATGCATTCATCACGAGAATGACGGTGCTTGTTGACCTTGATCACAAAAACCTCTTCACTGGCGGGGCCGAGAGAGTTTGTTTGGAGAATGCCTTTGACGAATCTCCGATTGGAGGCGGGGGGTTTATGTGCCGTATCATGGCGATATTCGGCGTTTCCTTCCAATACGCTTCCAAGTGTTGGAAACGACAGTTGAACTTGATGTATCGGGTAGCTTCGAAGTGCACTGCTCGAGTACGTTTACATAGTTAGCATCTCAGGACTACGAGGGATTCGATGAGATTTGCCCGATAGTCCCTTGGTTGGTTCGAAGGAGGTAACCCGGTGCACGAGTGCGGACACGTTTGGCTCTTGTCTCGGCTTCGTTTCCTATGAGGAAAGCTGTCCCCTCGGATGACTTCGAGATCTCCCTGTCGGTTGATGAACTTGGCCCGATGGAGAGTGGAAGCTATGGCCTTCATGTGGTGTAGCCAAGGGCGTCCCAAAGAGAGCTGTGAACTCGGATGGAATGTCCATCACGTGGAATTTCTTTGGCACCATTTGGGTTTCGAACCAAAGTTCGAGTCACTGTCCCCGGGATGGGGCGAGACGAGTTGTCGTAGGCCTTGATAGTCAGAGTAGACGGTATCAAATGGCTTTCGTGGATGCGGAGAGCTCGCATCATGCTTTGAGAGGAGGACATTAACGGTGACCCGTTATCTACCAATACTCAGGGAGTGATATGGTGTTGAGTTTGAGAGTGATGTACGAGCTTCGTTGTGCCCAGGCGTCTCTCGGTAAGTCTTCATCACGAGAATGTGATCATGCGCCATACGGGCGGGAGTCGTAGATCTCGTCTCTATCCAGTAGAAGGAGAGTCATCCGGCCATCCGTTTCTGTCTTCCTCTTGCGAGGTAAAGCCTTTACGGAACCTCGGGAGTATGTTGAGGTGCTGTGGCGGTTGCCGCCCTTGGTTAGCACATTGATCGAGTGCGATTGCCAAGGCGACCTTGATCTTCCTTTACCGGTCCGGGCTCGGAAAATTTGGACAAGTTGAATCTTGGGCGATCCGCGGAGGGTTAGGCTTATTTGCGCGATAAGACTATCAAGATCAGAGGTATTAGGTGTTCCGGGGTCTGAGATTACAGTTTTAATTTGGACTTTTCGGCTTTCCCCTTTGTTTGCTCTAGAGAGTGCATGGCACAGAGGCAAAGAGGGTAGGCTGGAGTACGATGCGTAGTAGTCGAACCTCCGGAGGGTTCTCCAAGTGTACCTACCTTGGTATCTCCCGGCTTCGTATCTTTCTCTCGATTCTTTGTTGAGAGGATTTCTTCTTGTTTCCTCGGAGGATTGCTCGGACGGTTTCTCGAGACTCGTACTCCCGGGCGAGGCGGAGCGATCCACAAACATCGTAGGCGATGTGAACATTAGAGGAGGATCCAGTGAAAGAGGCGGGCGGATTACGTGGCACACTTCTTGGGCACCCGCTCGATGGAAGTTCACTTATTGTTATTATTCGGAAAGGGATTCCCGGCGTATTGGGCCACGGGGCGCTCTAACTTGCCTTCTTCTATCAAGTTACGGATTTCGTATCGTAACCCCAAACAATTGTCGGTGGTATGGCCGTGATGCGATGGAAGGCGCGATATTTGCTCTTGTCCGCATTAGCTACGGGAACTTTGGGTTTGTAATTGGCCAGGGCTTAAGGAGACCCTCCTTGATTAGCCCTTCCGGCATCTTGCTCGGTGGCATGTCCAACTTGTCGAAGTGTACAGAGTACCACAGTAGAAGCTGTTGCTTTGCGGGGCCAGGTTTTACATTACCCGATTGTTGTCCACGATGGACGTAGTTGACGGACGTATCTTTCCCTTTGCCGGGGGCCGGTGCGGGATTGAATGCGGCGTTGAGCGGTATACATGTACGGCGTGCGGTAGCCAACTTTTCCTTGAGATCCTTCTCGAGCTGTGAGCCGGCATTGACCATGGCCGGAGATGCAGGAAGAAATTGTGGCCCGATGAGAGTTCGATGGACGGTCTCAAGCAAGACTTGAAGATCCGCATACATTCGTCTTTGGAGAGTGGCTCCGTGATTTCGGAGAGTTTCCGGCTCCATCTCTTGTAGAATTCCCCAACACTTTCATCCGCTTTACGCTCGGTGGTGATTAAGTCCTCGCGACTTGTTTCCCACTCTAAGTTGGATGCATGCCGTTCCGGGGAAGATGTTCTTGATCTGTTCCCAGTGTGGCGATCCGCGAGCTTGACCCTCGAAACCATCGTAGCAGAGCTTTTGAGCGTATCTTTGGAAGTGGTCGGCCATTTCTTTGGAGGGTTGCTCCTTTTGCTCTCATGCCGAAACGTAAGTGTCGACGTGCGTTTGAGGACATTCGGTTCCATCGAATCGGTCCATCTCCGGCATTACGAACTTGGCGGGAGAGGCGTGACCATTCCCGGATCTGTGGATTTGAGCGTTTCTGCTTTGAGGCTTGCTCATGGTGGCTTTCGGGTCTTTCATGCGCTCGACCATCCGAGGCTAAGGTTGGGTCCAATGGTGGGACTGTGAGGCTCGGCGCCGGGTGCTACCACGTGAGCGGTAGTGATTGGAGGTGGAAGGCTTGGTATATGAGAATATCACGGGAGCCTTTTACGAGCTGTATCGGGGTTTGTCCTCGGTGTTTAGGGATTCGTGTATAGGCAGCAGGACAAACCCGGGAGGAGTATTGAGGGATATTGGCATCTGAGATGGTCCAGCGGTGCGGGTGATATTGAGTGATGGGTGTAGCACTTGGTGACCAAAATTGACAGGGTTGCTACGAGAGGTGGCAACATGGAGCCTAGGTCATTTGTTTCCTTGGTTGGAAGGCATCCCGAAGTAAGTTGGCGGGGGAGGAACTGATTGAAGGTTTGGTGAAGCTGGTTTTGGGGAATCGTCATCCTCTACCGGGACAAAAGTACCGTCGGCGGGGGATAAGGCGCTATACCACGCTCATTCGGAAGGCCGTACCACGAAATTACGCCGATCTTCTTTACGCACTCTTGTGAACCTCACAAGCTTGGGATGGCTTCTTCCAATGTCATATACATTACCGGTGGCGGGGTCCTTCCCCGTCACGATTTCTCGATGAGCTAGACATGTCGGAAATTACAGGTGAGGGCGAGGAAACCGAAGAAGCTGTCGGCCAGCTGCCGTTCACGTGATCTGGCAAGGCGGCGGCCGGAAATCTGAACCACTTTACGCTCATTTGCGGGGAACGAAAGGAAGGGTTTAGGCTTCGGAAAAGGGTATTTGGCTCAAGGTTTTCGGGCTTGTGCAATGTGCGATTACCGATTAAAGTTTACTTAAAGCGCGTTTTCTCGAGTCCTAATTGGTTGGAAAAGAGCGTGTCTTCTTTTTCGTAACTAATCCTAGAGCTCTAATCGGTGGATCTCGTCGCTCACGCTTATAAGCCCCTCGTTTCCATTGTAGATCATCTTTCTCGGGACGGACTATCCGAGCGAGGTCGATAAGGCAAGCGAGTTCCACCGACAAAGGAAAAAGTGAACTTAAGGCTAGGCGATCACGCAAACTTTCGGCGTGTGCGGCGTACGGGCCACGGTCGAGGTCAACGTCCTTAAGTTAAGGCGAGAGTCGTGCCAAAATTTGGGCATGACCTCTCTGACTCGCTTGTGCGAGAGACCTTTAGCTTTTAGCGTTGGCCAAGTTGTGGGCGGCACGGTACATACGGCGAGGTTTGGTGACACGGCGTCACATTGAACCTTCGGGTATATTTTTCGGCGAGCTCACGTCAAAGTCAAGGCCGAAAAGCTCAAGACTTCGGGTCGGGAACGACCTTTGGTCTAAAACTCTCGAGCTTGACTCGGAGCGGGGCCCGGCGTGAAAAACATACACTTAGGCTTTATGACACGAGCTAAGCCAAAAACCAACCGGGGTCTTGGACAAAGTGTGACACTGAAAAGGAGTGCATGGCTTACGCGGGCTAGAGATGGGATGTTTGGGACGACCCCGTGCGCCCCGAAAGGTGTCTGGCGAGACCAATCGGAGTGCAAGCGATAAGGCCATCCCGGGTTAGGGGTTGTAGTGTGCGGTGTACCGAGGCGACAAGTGCACGTGAAGTGCGGTGTTCGAGGCGGCAAGTGCGCGTAGTGTGCGGTCACTAAAATTCTTTTACGAGTAAAACGGAGATTTTTTTTTCGTAATGTGTCTTAAAGAATTTATGATGCACGGTTCAAAGAAGAGCATGAAAATCAAACATGAATGGGGATGCACAAACATGGTAAGATTTTGAAAAGTTGACAATGTAATGCCTTTTGAAAAAAACCGTTCGAGGTTTAAAGTAACTCACACGAAAACGAGGAAGGGTAAACGAAAGTTTGACCCACGGAAGGCTTTTAGAAAACATTGGCGTTTTGAAAAAGTATCTTTTCCCCAGCGAGTCGCCAACCGAAATTACCCGATCTTTTCGCGCGCGGGGCGGTGGAAAATGCGGTTGTCTTTCGCGGGGTTGGTGTACGAGACCTCGCTTCACGGGAAGGAGCAAAATGAGGAGTCGCCACGCGGTTTGTATTTTGAGCCCAAACGTTGAGAAACGGCTATTGCGAAAAGGTGTCATTTTTATTGGTAGCAAAAACTTAGGAAAAGGCTTTGAAAACGGGGATCATTTTTATTGGCGGCAAAAACGAGTTAAAAGCTTTTTAGTACCGAGAGATTGTTAGGTTCGGAGGTCAGAGTTACGTTTCGGGTAGAGTATGATGAGATCGCCGAAACGCCTCGCATGACGAGTCTTTCTACCTTTCTCGAAATCATGTGTGTGTGTGTGTGTGTTTTGAAATGGGGGGCTTGAATGACAAGCTTAATCTTGGTTTGAGTGTCAAACGTTGATTAGGTGACTTTGTTTGAAAAGACGAGCGTTTGAATGACAAACGTCGGTTTTGAGTTGAAATGAGCGTTTGCGTGGCAAACGTCGATTTTGAGTTTGAAAAGAGCGTTTGCGTGGCAAACGTCGACTTTGAAGCCGTACGAGTCATTGTTAACGATTTTTTACGAGAAAATGCGTATTAAATGATTTTAAGTGTCAAATGGCGGCTTTGAGTTTGAAGATGAGCGTTTGCGTGGCAAACGTCATTTTGCGCGTTTTGAAAGAGAGTTCGACGGACGAACTCCGGTTTTGAACCGGGCATTACATTGTTAACGATTTTTACGGGAAAAATGCGTATTAAATGATATGCGATCAACGAATCGGGTTGCGACTCGGACTTTTGAAAAGTAAATACTATCACAATCCAAACGGATCGGACCTGTAAATGACAGTATTTAAAGCGGTGTCAACGGAATCAAACGATCCGGAATCGTAAATGACGATCAACGAGGCCAAACGGCTCGGAATTGTAAATGACGATCAACGAGGCCAAACGGCTCGGAATTGTAAATGACGATCAACGAGGCCAAACGGCTCGGAATTGTAAATGACGATCAACGAGGCCAAACGGCTCGGAATTGTAAATGACGATCAACGAGGCCAAACGGCTCGGAATTGTAAATGACGTGAAAGTAAACGGAACGGGGTCGGAACGCCGTTTTAACCCGTGATTACTTCTCTTACGGAAAGAGAAGAGGATCGAGGGCTAAAACGTATCGGACCCCATTAGACGAGAGGCGTCTACATTTTGACAATGACGTTCGAAACAGGTTATAGCGGCGGCGCGTAAGCAGAGACGGAACGGAAGATTTAGAGAGAGGAGTTATACCTATGGCTAGGGTCGACTCCTTTGGCTGGGGAGGTGTGCACGGGACACGGAAAGTTATTCGAAAGGTTGTTTCGAAGTTGTAGGGTGCGTATTTGATCGAAATCTACAAAGAAGGTTTCACGCGAATCGAGACAAAACGGGAGCTCGGGAAGGGTGGAAACCGGTTTGGACCGTGGGGTATGTGATTTTTGGTGTTAAAATCCTCTTTTGCCTTTGTGACAACTTCTATTTATAGGGTGAAAATTGCGGTAGGAGTCCCACGGACTTGACCGAATTTCGGGGTTTTGGGAATTTTGGAAATTGGGGGACTTGTTGGCAATTTCGGAAAATTGCACAAAGTGAGTCCGGCCGGACTTGGCTTGCAAACCAGGGGTATTTTGGTCTTTTGGCCTTGATTTGTGATTGACGAGTGACTAGAGGGAGGTGGCATGCGGGACACGTGTCCTGTGACTCACCGAAGTGTGGGAGTTCGTTCCCGGTCCCGGTTTTGTCCGTTTTTAAAATAACGGTCCAGGAAATGTCCGAAACGCCCGGAAAGTGCCGGAAAATGCGTTTTTCGGGGAAAGCCATACTTTACGTGAGATGTCACGTGCTAAGTACGGTTCGACGTCGGGATGCACGGGGCGATCCGGGACGTCTCGTTGGCACAGCAACGGGGAGTTTAACGAGTTCCGGTTAACCTGGAGCGGGCCAGTTAACGGATTTCGGTTAACTTTCTGACGGATTTTGACGATCCGGATTTGGGTACTTACACACATATATCACCAACAATGCACATACAAATGAATGAAATGAACGTTGAACAAGCACGAAAGTTTGACCCACTTTTTGAAAAACAAGTTTTAATGTCCCCAGCGGAGTCGCCACTGAATGACCGCTCGCTGAAAAAATAATTTTTTAGGAGTTGCCACGCCATTTTAAAGGAAACATTGAAAACCTTTTGAAAAGAGAAAATGGGTTCGAGGGTCAGGTTACGTGTTGGGAAGAACCGAGAGTTCACCCAACACGCCTCATCCGTAGACGAGTCTTTCTATGTTCAACATTCAAAACATCAAACGTGTGTGCAAATATGTGAGACAAAATATGTATAAAATGCATATTAATGCTTTGCTTTATTGATCAACGGAGGAATTACAACTTGTGAGCCATTTACTCCGGGAGGCCACGTCCCAGATTACAATGAAATAAACAACTTACAACTGAAATGGACCAGCTGCAAAGTGGTTACATGTGTCGCGTGACACGGGACCTGGGATGGTCAAGTGTGTCACGTGACACAACAAACCCATTTATAGAGGTTTCACAAAATTGAATTACAAAGGCAGCAAGATAATAACAACATCCAATTACATCCGAAATGGAGCTAATAGATCATCGGAGCCAGTGTTTAATACTCAAAAAGGGTATGGATATGATTGATCCATACTCATCTCGAGTGACTAAACTAAACATATCGACATCTTTCGAAAGCATGGATTGAACATGGATATCAAAATATGATCAGCAGCCAAAAACCACAGATTGCACAACCACGAAATAACAGAAATCAACACAATCACTTCAAATGAGTGTGGATATGGAGGATCCACACTCTACTTGAATGATCTGGAGTGCATTATCATGAGAATAGGTATAGCATTCAGAGACCAAATCAAAACATATTCAACCAGGTCCAAAATCAAAAAGCAGGTCATAGCAATCAAAATAGATAATGAAAATAAAGAGAGAGGATGGGAATTAGAACATTACCCTTGTAGATCCACACTCTCTATACCACGTCGGTATAGAGAGCCTTCAAATCAGGTTCAGAACGAGCTCAAATCTCAGACCAAGTAGCTTTGCAGTTTCAAGTATGTGTGTTTTGCTGGAGACAGAGGTTTATGGTGCGACTTTGATAGAAGGTCGCTAGGGACTGGAAAAGGGGCAGGAGCTAGTAGGTGGGATGACCGGAAATTGGAGGACCGATGTGTTGGATTTGGGACACGGGCTTAGGGTCTAGGTTGAGAAGCAATTGAGAGAGAATTAGGTGAGGAGGGTTGCCGGTGAGCAGGTTTAGAGAGGGAGCAAGGTCATCGCCGGAGAAGGGGAACGGTGAGGAAGACGATTCTGGTTTGGTGTTGATTTTGTTGAGGAGTGATTGAGATGGATTAGATCGGTGAGGAAGGGATTGAGGTAGAGGGAGGTAGAAAGGTGAACGTTGATTTGGGGAGAGCAGAGGACGGTGATGGGCGATTGTAGTTGGAGGTAGGGAGATTGAAGGGGACGTAGGTCGCCGGCGAATGGGTTTAGAGATAGAGAGGACTGGTGAGGACCCTGTTTGCATTTAGAGAGAGAGTCTCTCTGTAAACCGTTTAGAGAGAGAGAGAGTAGTGAGAGAGCCCCCTTGACAAAATGAAGAAAATCCTTATTTAACGTAGCTTGGGAATTGGTTTATGGTGTCGTACGACCTTCAGCGTCAACTTTCCATGGCTCGAATTGTCGCGTGACACAACATGTCCATTACCGTTTCTGGCGCCAATTTGCCATTCTGGAACCTTCCAAAGTAATTCCTCTTAGGTCCAAAATGGTTTTATTCCCTGTAGGTCCTTCTGTACATAAAAATGACTTAAAGGCACTTCCTTCGCAGGAAACTTATAAAAAGTTCCCGGAAGTCTCGAAATGGACCAGAAATTTACCAAAACGCCCCCTAATGCAATATTATCATATTAAAATGCACCTAAAAAGGGTCGTGAATTGGATTGGCGTACTTACAGGGGGAGGCAATTGGCCCCATTCATCTTTTTTTTTTATGTTTAATTGCGCAAATGTTTCAAAAAATTTGAAAGTTTAATGCATTTTATTTAAAATAGAGTATGATCTTGATTTTTATTTTTTTTTACAAATCACTTTTTCTTAAGTTTTTGATTAATCAAAATGACCCGAAAATTCTTATATAGGTTGCAATATGTTAAGATATTGACATATCTTGTCAATATCTTTTCCTTTCCTTGTAAATATTGTTTCCTTATGTAAGTTGTGTATTTTAGGAAATCTTCTTTTCTAAGTAGGAAATTAGAATATGTAGCTATTATAGATATCCTAGTCAAAGTAGAATTATGTGTTGGGTTTCGAGGGTCTATGCGCAGCGGAAGAATGCAAATTAACTCGAAAACCCGAAGCCCTAGGATCCGTTCTAGATGATTAATTAAGAAGTATGAAATAGAATTACAAACCTTGTGTGCTTTTGTCATTGATAAACGCGTTCCAACTCCAGATTGAAGAACTAGTGAATCCTCGATGAACGATCCTTGAATCACGAACGTAAGATCTTGAATGGCGAAGATCCTCTATGTGTATCCACGCGTTGAACGAACCCTAAAACAATTCTAGGTGGATTGCTAGATCCTTTGATTGAAACTCCTTTCAATCAATGAAGAATAATGAAATTGGATGTTTTTTGATTTTCAATTCACAATTGAAAATCTCTCTCTTTTGTGTTTCTCTAAATCCAAAACGTGAGTATGACTGCTAGGGAAACCAGGAGTTTGTATTTATACGTTATAAAAATTTTCCCCTCACGAAAACCCTAATTTTAAGTCAATTACGTATCAGTCCAGCGCCGACGGGACGACTCGTCCCCCAGGGCACGAGTCGTCCCCTTTCCACAATGTTCTGATACAGGCGTCCCCCTTAAGGGGAATAGTTGGTTCTGGCCCAGGGCATGAGTCGTCCCTGTGGGCACGACTCATCCCCATGGGCACGAGTCGTCCCTCAGGACACTCCCTCTGATTCACTCGTCCCAGGCCAAGGGAATAGTTAGCTCAGGCCTGGGGACGAATCGTCCCCTGAGTACAGAAATCCCATATTCTTCATTTTTGACAATTCGTTCGATGCGTGTGACCCCATAGGACTATATGATGTTGGCAATGAGTTCGATCACATCGATCCTCATAAGACATGAGCGGACTCTAGCAAGCCATCATGCCTACCCAAATAATATAATATCAAGTTCGATTTTCCTACATAGAACATATCATAATCCCATTGTCACACGATGTTATATTGAACATGAGTCATGGTCCACGTCAACTCATATTGTTCAATGCTTTCTCGTTACCAATTAAATTGATTAATCGAATGATATTATTCACATTAATTCATTTAGGCATGGCCATGCACTACATCAATCTTACTTACGAGTGGCCTAGCAAACATCTCTCTTTACGAGGGACAAAATTCCATCTTGACTTATCATTCTTCCCAACAGGAATCATATCATGTCAATAATAGCCCTTATTGTTATCCGATTAAAGACAACGTTAAACTATATCAAACATAATATTCATCGAGTGGAAGACGATGATAATCTCAGGTCAAAGGATATCAATGATATAACTATATGAGATTTATTTATGACATTTGACCATGACATAAATCTCATAATGGGTCAAGTCCAGTACCTTGTTCTCTAACAAGTACCCATGAATCTAATGTGCATCTCCATGCATATAATCATCACATGATTATCCATTAGACTTCATACTAGTGCTTCATAAGTACTAGGGACACGATTATTAAAGTAAACATGCAAACATATATAATAATCAAAATAACAATCTCTTATATAAATGAAAACTGACATTACATATAAGTCTATCTCTATAGGCCTAGGGCACTAACACCTACAGTCTCCCACTTGCACTAGGCCCAATCATTCATGTATCTTATACCCATGGACCTAACATGACCATCATGTTTAGCTTGTGGCAAAGGCTTGGTGAGAGGGTCCAAAATGTTGTCATCTGTTGGTACCTTGCATATCTTGACGTCCTCCCTTTCACAGATTTCTCGAATGAGGTGGAAACGTCTCAAAATGTGTTTGGATCGTTGATGTGACCTTGGTTCTTTTGCTTGGGCAATAGCACCATTATTGTCACAATAAAGCTCTATCGGGTTAGTGATACTCGAAACGACTTCTAAGTCACTAACGAACTTCTTGATCCAAACCACCTCCTTAGCTGCATCCGATGCTGCTATGTATTCGGCTTCAGTTGTAGAATCAGCAACAGTGCTTTGCTTGGAACTCTTCCAACAAACAACACCTCCATTTAGCATAAACACGAACCTGCATCGCGATCTAAAGTCATCTTTGTCGGTTTGGAAGCTTGCATCTGTGTAACCCTTTACAACCAGATCATCTTCCATTCCTCCAAATACCAAGAATACATCCTTAGTCCTTCTCAAGTACTTAAGGATATTCTTGACTGCTATCCAATGGTTCTCACCAGATCGGGCGGTATCTACTCGTCGCGCTTAGAGCATACGAGACATCAGGTCTAGTACATAACATGGCATACATGATAGACCCAATTACCGAAGCATATGGTATATCACTCATCCTCTTTCGCTCATCATTTGTCTTAGGACAATGAGTCTTGCTAAGAGTAATGCCATGTCCCATTGGCAAGTTCCCTCTCTTAGAATTTTTCATGCGGAATCTTCTAAGGACCTTGTCAATATATGTACTCTGACTCAAACCAATCATCCTTCTTGATCTATCTCTATAGATCTTGATACCAAGGATATAAGCCGCTTCACCCATATCTTTCATTGAGAAACATTTTCGTAACCAGGACTTGACAGTCTCAAGTGCAGGAACATTGTTTCCAATGAGCAAGATGTCATCGACATATAACACCAGAAATAGTATTATGCTCCCACTTATTTTCTTGTATACACAAGGCTCATCTTCGTTTTTGATGAAGCCAAACTCTTTGACTGATTCATCAAAACGTAGATTCCAGCTCCTGGAAGCTTGCTTCAATCCATAAATGGATCTCTGCAACTTACATACTTTATTAGAATTCTTTGGATCGACAAACCCTTCAGGCTGTATCATGTATACATCCTCAAGTAGGTTTCCGTTAAGAAACGCTGTTTTGACATCCATTTGCCATATCTCATAGTCGTAATATGCGGCTATGGCAATTAAGATTCTAATAGACTTAAGCATTGCTACGGGCGAAAAGGTTTCATCATAGTCAACGCCATGAATCTGCCTATACCCCTTAGCAACAAGCCTAGCCTTATAAGTATGTACCTTCCCATCCATGTCGGTTTTCTTTTTGAAAACCCATTTGCACCCTATGGTTTTTACACCTTCAGGTGGATCAATCAAGTTCCAAACTTGATTATCGTACATGGATTTGATCTCGGATTCCATGGCTCCTAGCCACTTGTCCGAATCAGGAGTGGACATCGCCTCTTGATAGGAAGTAGGTTCATCATTCTCAATGATTTCTACTTCGTTACTTTCCGTCATGAGAAATCCATATCTCTCAGGTTTGGATCGTATCCTATCCGATCTGCGAAGAACTTGTGTATCTTGAACCGGTTCCACAACAGCTTGTGAATTTGGTTCCGTCTCTACTATTGATTCCTTGTCATTTTCGGGTTCTTGAATTTCTTCAAGATCAATTTTACTCCCACTAGTTTCGTTAGAGAGAAACTCTTTCTCTAGAAAGACACCATGTCGAGCAACAAACACTTTGTTCTCGGATTGGTTGTAAAATTGATACCCTTTCGTTTCCTTAGGATAACCAACGAAAATACATTTATCAGATCTGGGTGCAAGCTTATTTTCAGAAACCAATTTCTTTACATAAGCTTTACATCCCCAAATCTTCATGAAAAATAAACTAGGTTTTCTTCCATGCCACATCTCATGTGGGGTCTTAGGAGCCGATTTAGTAGGGACCTTATTAAGTGTGAAAGCAGCTATTTCCAGTGCATGTCCCCAAAAGGAAATAGGAAGGTTAACTTGACTCATCATCGATTGAACCATATCTAATAGAGTTCGATTTATCCTCTCGGACACACCATTCCATTGTGGTGTTCCGGGTGGAGTAAGTTCTGAAACAATTCCACAACTTTTAAGATGATCGTCAAATTCTTGGCTTAAATATTCACCACCTCGATCGGATCGAAGTGTTTTAATAGTTTTGACAAGTTGATTTTGTACTTCATTTTGAAATATTCTAAATATCTCAAATGCTTCACTTTTGTACTTCATCAGATAGACATAGCCATATCTTGATAAGTCATCAGTGAACATTATGAAGTACTGAAATCCTCCTCTAGCAATGCTATTTATTGGTCCACATACATCAGTATGTATGAGAGCCAACAAATCACTAGCCCTTTCACTACTCTTAGTAAAAGGTGCTTTAGTCATCTTGCCCAATAAACAAGATTCGCAAACATCATATGATTCATAATCATATGAGTCTAAATATCCATCTTTATGGAGTTTAGAGACGCGTTTCTCATTTATGTGCCCAAGACGGCAATGCCATTTAAATGTGTTGTTCACATTGTTTGGTTTAGATTTCTTATTTACATGATAGACATTATCAACATTATTTTCAACATCTAAGACATAAAGGCCATTATAAGAATGAGCAATACAGTAAAGCATATCATTCAAATAAATGGAAAATTTCTTATTCGCAATAAGAAAACTGTAACCCTCATTGTCTAAAAAAGAAATTGAAATAATGTTTCTATTCAAATCCGGAACATAATAGCAGTTATTCAAAACTAATATTAATTCGCTAGGTAAAGTGACTTCGTAAGTCCCTACGGCCAATGCAGCAACTCTTGCTCCATTTCCAACCCGCAGGTCTACTTCACCTTCCTTGAGCAACCTTCTATTCTTTAGTCCCTGCACATTTAGGCAAATGTGAGATCCACATCCGGTATCTAATACCCAAGAACTAGAAGTAGAAAGTAGAATATCTATCACATAGATACCTGAAGTCATGGCAATCTCATTGCCCTTCTTCTTCAGTCCTTCCTGATAAGCTTTGCAGTTACGCCTCCAATGCCCAGTTTCCTTGCAATGGTAGCATACCGCATCCTTTTGGGATTTGGGTTGAGGCTTCTCAACAACGGCAACCTTTGCCTCCGGTTTAGCAACTTTTGCTTTAACCTTGGTTTTCTTGAACCCCTTTCCTTTATTCACCATCAACACTTGATTGGTTTTCTTGGCGATATTGTTCTCTGCATTCTTAAGCATCCCATGCAATTCAGACAGAGATTTATTCATCCCGTTCATGTTATAATTCATAACAAACTGATTATAACTTTCAGGGAGTGAATGCAATATCATATTCGTAGCCAGCTCCAACTGGATAGGATATCCAAGCCTCTCAAGATGTTCGAGGTGACCCTTCATCTTCAACACATGAGGCCCAACAGGTTTTCCTTCAATCATCTTGCATGAATGAAGAGCCTTCATAGTGTCAAACCTTTCCTGACGTGCTTGCAACTGGAACATTTCCTTCAAATGATTTCCCAAATCATAAGCATCCATGTGTTCAAGGTCCTTCTGAAGGGCCTTACACATGGTAGCGAGCATCAAGCAACCAACATCAATAGAATCATCCAAATGTTTCTTATGTTGATCCTTTTCAGCTCGAGTTGCATTAGCAGCAGGCTCGGGTGGAACGGGTCCATCGAGAATGTACAACTTCCTTTCCTGTTTGAGAACAATTCTCAAACTGCGGATACAATCCACATAGTTGTTGTCATTCTCTTCTAACTTGTCCTTCTCAAGGACTGATCGCAGTGACAGAGTTTGATTAGTGTTTACAGCCATTGATCTACAAAGATATGCAACAAATATGAACACATATAAGTACCTATTTCATTTAAGAGATTTAAATAACGTATTTCATAAATACTCCCACTAAATTATATAACCTTCTTATACAATCATGCATAATATAATTTAATAGGCTAAGACCCAACTTTAATTTAATTTCAAGTCGGCTATGGCACGACTGCTCAAAATTAAACTAAAAAGGTAGATAACATTTATCAATCATATCCACATATGACTCTTAGATTCTTTATGAGATTATAGACATCATATGTCACATGTTTCAATCTCATCTTATGCCTTAGGCCCAAAACTATTTTGATAGCCTAATTGAGTTCAACCATTTTAAACGTATAGCAATCACCGTTTGCTCATCTTGATCATACAAAGATAGAATTAATGTACCTCGCTATGGCGTAGCCTACATAAAACTATCCGTGTACTCACAAGTGTTTAAAATGGGTGGCATAAACAAACTCAAATTTCAATGAAGGTTCAATTTTCATGTTTATCAATTAACATGGCAAGGTTGATTCATGAAAATTATATGTGCATAATTATGAACATGGAATGATGCATCACAAATCACATTTGATGTTTACATCATAATTTCTAATCAGTTAGGGTTTAATGATTCATGTAAAATCTCATTTAATATGAACATAATCCCTATAACAAACAATTTGTTCAAGATCTAGAAATTCATCAATTACTAGTACGTGGCATTGTAATCCAATGTTATCCCACACTTCCAAGAAGTGCACAGGGGAAGTTTTTGGTGTCCAGCCCATATACTAAGTAATATTTCAAGACCCATATTCTAGATTAATCACATTAATCATATAATTAAATTCATAATCATGGCATATCAAAATATACATTTACTTACATAAGCAAATCCCATATAAATTCATATTCTAAATCATATTCATCATGAAAATTAACATAATCCCATTATATAATTATCACGATTATCTAATATCAACATCATGAACGGGGCTTTGATACCACTGTTGGGTTTCGAGGGTCCATGCGCAGCGGAAGAATGCAAATTAACTCGAAAACCCGGAGCCCTAGGATCCGTTCTAGATGATTAATTAAGAAGTATGAAATAGAATTACCAACCTTGTGTGCTTTTGTCGTTGATAAACGCGTTCCAACTCCAGATTGAAGAACTAGTGAATCCTCGATGAACGATCCTTGAATCACGAGCATAAGATCTTGAATGGCGAAGATCCTCTATCTGTATCCACGCGTTGAACGAACCCTAGAACAATTCTAGGTGGATTGCTAGATCCTTTGATTGAAACTCCTTTCAATCAATGAAGAATAATGAAATTTGATGTTTTTTGATTTTCAATTCACAATTGAAAATCTCTCTCTTTTGTGTTTCTCTAAACCCAAAACGTGAGTATGACTGCTAGGGCAACCAGGGGTTTGTATTTATACGTTATAAAAAATTTTCCCTTGCGAAAACCCTAATTTTAAGTCAATTACGTATCAGTCCAGCGCCGACGGGATGACTCGTCCCCCAGGGCACGAGTCGTCCCCTTTCCACAATGTTCTGATACAGGCGTCCCCCTTAAGGGGAATAGTTGGTTCTGGCCCAGGGCACGAGTCGTCCCTGTGGGCACGACTCATCCCCATGGGCACGAGTCATCCCTCAGGACACTCCCTCTGATTCACTTGTCCTAGGCCAAGGGAATAGTTAGCTCAGGCCTGGGGACGAGTCATCCCCTGAGTACAGAAATCCCATATTCTTCATTTTTGACAATTCGTTCGATGCGTGTGACCCCATAGGACTATATTATGTTGGCAATGAGTTCGATCACATCGATCCTCATAAGACATGAGCGGACTCTAGCAAGCCATCATGCCTACCCAAATAATATAATATCATGTTCGATTTTCCTACATAGAACATATCACAATCCCATTGTCACACGATGTTATATTGAACATGAGTCATGGTCCACGTCAACTCATATTGTTCAATGCTTTCTCGTTACCAAGTAAATTGACTAATCGAATGATATTAATCACATTAATTCATTCGGGCATGGCCATGCACTACATCAATCTTACTTACGAGTGGCCTAGCAAACATCTCTCTTTACGAGGGACAAAATTCCATCTTGACTTATCATTCTTCCCAACAGGAATTATATCATGCCAATAATAGCCCTTATATTTATCCGGTTAAAGACAACGTTAAACTATATCAAACATAATATTCATCGAGTGGAAGACGATGATAATCTCAGGTCAAAGGATATCAATGATATAACTATATGAGATTTATTTATGACATTTGACCATGACATAAATCTCATAATGGGTCAAGTCCAGTACCTTGTTCTCTAACAAGTACCTATGAATCTAATGTGCATCTCCATGCATATAATCATCACATGATTATCCATTAGACTTCATACTAGTGCTTCATAAGTACTAGGGACACGATTATTAAAGTAAACATGCAAACATATATAATAATCAAAATAACAATCTCTTATATAAATGAAAACTGACATTACATATAAGTCTATCTCTATAGGCCTAGGGCACTAACACCTACATTATGGTGTATATATAGGGTTGTATCATTCTAATTCTTCAAGAGAGTGAAATAATATTTTCTCTTCACATATTTTCGAATTCAACTTGGTATGAGAGCCATGAATACCGAGGGAAGTGGCGAGAAGAAAACTATGGATGAAAGGAGATCTCCATATTTTCTTTCTACGAGTGACAATCCGGGAATGGTTCTCGCCCATGTTCAATTGAAGGGCGAGAATTATGAAGAATGGGCTAGGGTTTTCAAGGGATCATTGAGGGCTAAGACAAAAACGTCCTTCATTGATGGAACCATTGAAAAACCCACCATGGAAGATGAATTGGAACATTAGCAAATGGTAAACTCAATGGTTGTTTCATGGATCTTTAACACCATTGAACCAAGCCTTCATTCCACGGTGAGTTATGCGGATGATGCAAAGACGTTATGGGATGATTTGTGGGAGATATTCTCGGTTGGAAACAGACCTAGGATTCAGCAATTGAAGGCGGATTTGGCAAATTGCAAGCAACAAAAAGACGAAAGTGTGGCGGCTTATTTTGGTCGCGTGAAAAAATGGTGGGACGAGTTGAATGACTTTGATGCACTCCTGACTTGTTCATGTGCGGGGTGCAGGTGTAATATTAGCACGAAGCTTGTTCAACGACATGAAGACGAAAGGGTTCATCAATTCATTATGGGGCTTGATGCACCGAAGTTTGAAAACGTGAAATCCTCCATACTGAACACAGAACCTTTGCCTAATGTAAATAAGGCATATTCTATGGTTGCACGAGAAGAAAGAGTCTGGGGCAGCCTGCATGAAGATTATCCAGTGCCTTCTAGTTTTGTTGTTCAGACAGTTGTGGGATCAACTGTGCGCACAACTGACCGCACAACTGATCGCCCAAGTGGTTCGAAGATGGAAAGAAAGGAGGCGAGCAGTGCTGTTTGTTCTCACTGCAAGAAAAAGGGACATGATGTAGATGCATGCTACAGGATGGTGGGGTATCCATATTGGTGGGGAGAACAGCGCTTAAAGAACGTAAAGGGATGAGGCAGAAATACTTCGGCTACGGGAAGATTCAATCCACGAGTCAACACGGTGCATACTAGCGGTGAGGGAGCTGCTGGAATGACAGATGAAGAACGGGCTGGATTGCTGGGGTTCACGCCTGCACAATGGACACACTTCAAGGAGTATGTGCAGACACATGTGCAGACAGTTGTTCGCACAACTGGGAGAATGAATGGTAAGACAAATAATGAACCTTGGCTAGTCGATAGTGGAGCTAACGACACATAACAGGTAATATTGCTATGTTGGAAAATGTACGACAGATTGAGACTAACCACAAAGGATTGCCCAATGGAAGATATATGATTGCCACGAAAGAAGAAGATGTTGTCATCGGATCACATCTACGTTTGAGAAACGTTTTATATGCCCCCACTTTCAACTGCAATCTTTTATATGTCTCTCAATTGCTTAATGATTCCAATCATATAGTGCACTTTTCTGACAAATTGTGTGTTGTACAGGACCGAGCCACGAAGATTTTGATTGGAACGGGTGAACAAGACGGGGGGTTGTACTACTTGCGAGGACCAACAGGGACGCAAGCTTGCAACAACAAAGAATCTGGAAGTTATCAGTTGTGGCATCAACGACTTGGACATCCATCAAGTAAAGTGGTTGGTTTATTACCTTTTATTAGTCGTAGTAGTATTGATAAGGACGTTTGCGGGATTTGTTGCCAAGCTAAACAAAGTAGGGACAAGTTTTCGCTTAGTGATAGTAACTCTATGAAATTTTTGATTTAATTCATTGTGACATTTGGGGTGATTATCGAAAGCCTGCAATGTTTGGAGCTGTTTAATTTTTGACCATTGTGGACGATTGTTCCCGTGCCGTGTGGGTTTACTTAGTTAAGTCCAAAAGTGATGTTTCTCAAATCTTGAAAAATTTTCTTGCCATGGTCGAAAGACAATTTCATAAACCTGTCAAGAAAATTAGGAGTGACAATGGGACGGAATTTACTTGTTTAGAAAAATATTTTCTTAAAAATGGCATTGAGAATCACACCACTTGTTTTCGTACGTCCTAACAAAATGGATGGGTTGAAAGGAAGCATAGACATATTTTGAATGTGTTCCGTGCTTTAATGTTTCAAGCAAAATTACCGGTGAAATTTTGGGGGAAATGTGTATTAGCGACAGGGCACCTTATTAATCGTACCCCTTCAAAGTTGTTGAATGAAAAAACCCCCTATGAAATTCTTTTTGGAAAATCCCCTTCTTACAAACACATTAAGGTCTTTGGTTCTCTATGTTATGTTCATTACTCTCGAAGGGATAATGATAAATTTCCTAGTCGAAGTAGACGATGTGTTTTCTTGGGATATCCATTTAGGAAGAAAGGTTGGTTAGTATATGATCTTGATGAGCATAAAATGCTCATTTCTAGAGATGTTGTCTTTGTGGAAAAGGAGTTTCCTTTTGCTAGTGATTGGACTGATCCGAAAAAAGCATATACAGATTCGGACATCTTCCTTTGTGAGTCTACAGATGAAATTGCCCATGAAGAAGACAATGTTCATGAGGGTAATCGATTGCCTGAACAATTGTCTGACCAGTTGTGTGAACAACCTGATGAACAGCCTGAGCAGTTATTTGAACAACTCGCTGCACAAGTGCCTGCACATCCGATTACGGATTCTGATCAAAGGCTCGAATTCGCTTCTGATTCATTGCAGGTGACTGAACAAGCTGCAGCAGAGATTTTGGGTTGAGGTCAGAGAGCTAAGGTTCCCTCTTCAAAGTATCCTCCAACTGAATATGAGTTGGGCAAAGCAAACACCGCACGAGTCCCCTCCCCGTCTAGTTCACCAGTCCAAAAGAAATCTTCAGGTACTCGTTATCCTTTATCACACTTTGTTAGTTGCACTAACTTCTCTATGGCACATCATTGTTTCTTGGCTGCCATTGACTCAGGTGTTGAGCCGAAGCATTTTGGTGAAGCGGTCAAATCTCCTAAATGGTGTGAGGCTATGAATAAAGAGCTCGATGCTCTTGATCAGAATGGTACATGGGAATTGGTAGATGCTCCTGTTGACAAGAAAGTAATTGGCAACAAATGGGTTTACAAGATTAAGTACAACGCAGATAGGTCAGTTGAACGAATACAAGGCCCGGTTGGTGATCTTTGGAAACCGTCAGGTTGAAGGAGTGGACTTCAAGGAGACGTTTGCACCCACAATAATGATGGTTACCGTACGAGTTTTTCTCTCTATTGTTATAGTTCAAAGGTGGGACCTTCATCAAATGGACGTCCACAATTTTTCTTGCATGGGGGATCTAAGTGAGGATGTGTGTATGAAGGTTCCAATGGGACATCCAGCTTCATCTTCTGGTAAAGTTTGCAAACTAAAGAAATCATTATATGGCTTACGACAAGCTCCCCGGTGTTGGTTTGCAAAGCTTTTCGTGGCACTAACAGAGTACGGGTTTACTCAATCATGTTCAGATTATTCTCTCTTTTCTCTTCAGACTTCCACTGCTGAAAACGAGTATGTTGATGACTTGGTTATTGGAGGCAACTTCAAGAAAGATGCCATCCGAATGTTTTGCAACTTCAAGATCCAAGAAATACTTGAGACTGCCAAGATCTTTCATGTGCTTGTGTATGTTGATGACTTGGTTATTGGAGGCAATTATTCGACTGTAATTCGTCATTTCAAAGCCTATCTCAGTCGTTGCTTTCATATGAAAGATCTTGGCAGTCTCAAGTATTTCTTGGATCTTGAAGTTGCAAAACATTCGGATGGCATCTTTCTTTCTCAACGAAAGTATGCCCTTGACATTCTTTTCGAGGCAGGACTCCTTGGTGCACGTCTGACCCTTATACCCATTGAACAAAATCATCGTTTGGCTTTGACTGAAGACGATGATTTGCGTGATCCTGAGCCTTTTCGGCGCCTTGTGGGGAGACTTATTTATCTCACCATTACATGCCCGAAATTGTCTTATGGTGTGCATGTTCTTGCACAATTTATGACCAAACCCAAGATTGCTCATTGGACTGTTGCGTTGCGTGTGGTTCGTTATTTGAAAGCCCGTCCTGGACAAGACATTCTCTTGAAATCATCCTCCGCTTTACAAATGCGAGCTTATTGTGATTCTTATCGGGCTAGTTGTCCCATCACGCGACGGTCACTCACTGTCTATTTCATTTTTCTCGGTGATTCACCGATCTCTTGGAAAACGAAGAAGCAAGGTACGATCTCTCGTTCTTCCGCTGAGGCAGAATATCGCTCTATGGCTAATGCGACATGTGAGTTCAAATGGTTACTTGGTCTTCTTCGATCCTTTGAAATTAGACATGATTCTCCAGTGCCTCTTCTCTGTGATAGCCAATCTGCTATGCATATGGCTCAAAATCCAGTTCATCACGAACGTACGAAGCATATCGAAGTTGACTGTCATCTTGTTTGTGATGCTGTTCGCACAGGTGTCCTCACAACTCGGTATATTCACACATCCGAACAATTGGCTGATGTTCTTACCAAGGCATTGGGTAGTAAACAGTTTCTCAATCTACTTGACAAGTTGGGCGTTTGTAATTTACACACTCCAACTTGAGGGGGGTGTTGAGATATTGACATATCTTGTCAATATCTTTTTCTTTCCTTGTAAATATTGTTTTCTTATGTAAGTTGTGTATTTTAAGAAGTCTTCTTTTCTAAGTAGGAAAGTAGAATATGTAGCTATTATAGAATCCTAGTCAAAGTAGGATTATGGTGCATATATAGGGTTGTATCATTCTAATTCTTCAAGAGAGTGAAATAATATTTTCTCTTCACATATTTTCGAATTCAACTCAATATTATAGAAATGATGCATACAATATTATATTCATTCATATGTGTATATAATATTGCTTACAATATTATAGAAATAATACAACATGTGTAGAAATTTCTTGTACATTATAATATTTTTTAGAACTTTTTTATTACATTCCCTGTTTAAAATCGCCCACATTTGTGACAAAAAAATGTACTATTTTTTTTATTTTTTTTTTGCCCCCTATTGATAAGTGAAAATATTTATGTCCCCATTTTAAAAAGAAAATCTGGCTACGCTACTGTAGCGACTCCCGGATTATACATGTATCTATCCTCACACTTTTATATGGCGACGATTAATTTGGTAATTGTAGATCCCACACAAAGTTTATCTCATTTGTCGAATAATAAAATAACTTTTATATTGATACAGATAAATCAACACCGCATATGGCAGATCGCAAGAGCATTAACTAATCAGCACAGTGCCATATTCATCTAACGAGTTTATCGTCATATAACTCTTCGTACTATTCAATTTTTACACATTAACCTATGTACTATCAAAACAATTATTATTATATGCGTGCTGTTTTAAAAATAACTAAAATCGTTAAAAATGTGAATATGCATTAGAGGGAGTTACAGGGAATTAGTAACTTAACAAGTTAAATGCTTATTTGGTCACTAATCTATTGAATGTTTTTCATTAGATTAGTGACCAAGACAAGGGTAAATTTGAGGAAAAGGGGGAAGGGAAAGGTTGAGGAATTGTAAGAGCCGATAAGTAATACAAGACAAGGATGAGTAAGCAACATCAGAACCGACGTGGAGATGGGTGAGACAAAGGGTGCGTGGTGGTAAAGATGTAGGCAGGGGCGAGGAGGGAATGACGGTGGTGTTGGATTGAAATGGGCGAGATGGAGGGGTGGAGCGGGTAGGGAAGATGAACAGATCGGTTGGTTAAGGGAGGCGTTAATTTTTTAGATTTAAGCCTTTTAATTAGTAATTAGGCTCCGTTTGTTTCGACGTAAAACATTTTTCGGAAAATGTTTTCGAAAAATATTTTCATGTGTTTAATGAAAATATTTTTCGATATACTCCCTCCATTCCATTAATAACTTCACCTTTTGCCATTTTGGGTATCCCATTTAAAGCTTCACTTTTCCTTTTTTGGCAAAAAACTTTACTATTCCACCCACTCATTGTCTCTTCTATTTTACTATTACACTCATAACATTTTTCAAATTTACTATTTCCTCCACTCATTCTCTTTCCTATTTTACTATTACACTCACAACATTTTCTTAACCCTTAATTTGCGGTCGGGCCAAAAAGGGTGAACTAATTACTGGGACGGAGGGAGTATATATATATACGCTCAATGGAGACTGCCCAAAATGAAAGAGAATCTTTTCTATTTTTCTCACTCATTCTCTCTCCTATTTTACTTTTACACTCACAACACCAATCAAATCACTATTCCTCTCACTCATTCTCTCTCCTATTTAATTTTTCATACTCACAACATTTTCTTTCACTTTTTATCTCTCTTACTTTTTCTTAATCTGTGTGCCCAAAAATTTGGTATCAATTGGGCTGGGACTCCGTGTCGGGTGAATGGAGGTTTATTTCCTTTTTGGGTCGTCTCACGTGATTGGAGACTGTCCAAAATGAAAAGAATGTTGTGAGTGTAATAGTAAAATAGAAGAGAGAATGAGTGGAGGGAATAGTAAATTATAATGGTGTTGTGAGTATTAATATAATGTAGGAGAGAGATGAGTGGAGGGAATAGTGAAGATTCTTTCCTTTTTCTTAGTTATTGTGCCCAATTTTTTGGTGTCCATTGACCCGACACGGAGGGAGTATATATATATATATATATATATATATATATATATATATATATATATATATATTATGATTATTATTATTATTTTATTATTATTATTATGATTATTATTATTATTATTATTATTATTATTATTATTATTATTATTATTATTATTATTATTATTATTATTATTATTATTATTAAAATGAGGAAGTAGAATATTGTACCTTGTGAAATAAGAGTTGTACATGAAGGACATCATTTTTTTGAAAAATGTTTTATTTAGGACAAGGTCAATAAGTCGTTTTACGTAGGAAGGGCGTAAAATGTTTCCGGAAAACATTTTCTCCATTTTCCGAAAAATAAGCAAACATCGGAAAACGAGGTATTTTACGGAAAACATTTTCCGAAAAACAACCAAACAACGGAAAATATTTTACGGTTTTCCAGAAAACGACCGAACAACGGAAAACAAGTTATTTTATGGAAAACATTTTCCAAAAAATATTTTACGGTGAAACAAACGAGGCCTTACAAACTTTAATAATAATAATAATAATAATAATAATAATAATAATAATAATAATAATAATAATAATAATAATAATAATAATTTTCAATATTACTAGTGTCTTTTTGTTTATTTTTTAAATAGTACGCATGTAATAATAGTCATTTTAGTTTTAGTAGTATAGATGTCAATATTTAAAAAATTGAAGAGTACTTAGGGTCATATAACAATAAACTTTTAATCTAACATCCTTTTAGAACAGAAATCTAAGTCAAAGCTGTTGGAAATAGGTTTGAAAATCGGTGTTCGACCCATGTTTGATCAAGTTTTAAGGAAATTCCATTTTGCGAAAAATGGAACTAAATTACATATATTTAATCTACATTTAGTGTAGAATGATTGTATATTATTTTTTTAAAATCAATTTGTGATGAATGAGAAATTAATTGATGAAATGTGCAACGTTAATTGAAGTTGAATGAGAATGAAAAAATCATACTCCCTTCGTTTCACGATAATCTGCAAAAAAACTCTTTTTGGATGTTTTACAATAATCTGTACTTTTTTAAAATGGAAATGAGACTCACTTCTCTCTACTCACAACCATTACCCACTTACTCCACATTCTCTCTCCTATCTAACTATCTACACTCACAACACATCATCTTTTTCATTTTTTACCTTAATTTTTGCGCCAAATCAAAAAATGCACATTATCCCGAGTCGGAGGGAGTATATCACACTGTTAAGAAAAAGGAATTCATTGCACATTATTAATTACTCCCTCCGTCCCTAAATATTTGTCCCATTTGACTTTTCAAACATTTTAATTTAGTGATTTTGAAGCTTTAATTTTGGTTATTTTTACGAACGCTTTGAAAATTATTGATAATATACACCGTCGTTATGTAATACTCCGTTTCTAAATGTTACAAGTTTTGAAAATTTAGTGATTTTGAAGCTTTAATTTTGAAAATGAGATTAACTTTTTGGAATAAAGAAAAAGAGAAAATGGGATAAATATTTAGGAACGGAGGGAATATTAATGTAAGCATCTAAAAGGAGACGATTGTCAAAGACGTGAATACTGGTATACAAGAAAATATTGTCCTACGCCAAAAAAATCGAAGTTTTGCATACTCCCTCCGCTCCAATAAAAGCTTCACCAATTATCCAAAAGAGCGTCCCGTTAAAAGCTTCACCTTACCTTTTTTGGACATAAAATATTATTATTTCCTCCACTCATTCTCTCTCCTACATTATTTTAATACTCACAACACCATTATAATTTATTATTCCCTCCACTAATTCTCTCTCCTATTTTCAAATTAAACTCACAACATTTTTTTTCCCTCCCATTACCATAATTCCCGTGCCCAAGAAAAATGGTGAAACAATTGTTGGGACGGAGGGAGTATTTTATTTATAAAATAATTTTTCTATCTCGTTTATTTTACCCAACTAAATCAGACTCTCTCTCTCTCTCTCTCTCTCTCTCTCTCTCTCTTTCTAGAATGATTGCATCAATGGATACTCTCTCCAACTCAATCTCCATAGCCATAACAGCTCTCTGCTTCCTCCTTGCCATTCTTTCCTTTTTCCTCCTCAACAGACTGAAGGCAGCAAAACAGGGGAAGAAGATTATTAAGTATCATCCAATTGGGGGAACTGTTTTCAATCAGTTAATCAATTTCAACAGATTGCATGATTACATGACTGATCTTGCAACAAAGCATAAAACTTACAGATTGATTAGCCCTTTTAGAAATGAGATTTACTCTTCTGACCCTGCTAATGTTGAGTACATCCTCAAAACCAATTTTGACAACTATGGCAAGGTATGATATCCATCCCTTTTTTATCTCTATTTTGTTGGAAAAATAGGTGTTTGAAGGAAATGATGTATTATTTTTTAAATGGGTTGTTTGTTAAATGACCAAATTAATTGTTGGATTGTGTTCTACTCCATAATTAATACTTTCAAATTGAGAATCAAAAAGAAAGTTATCCCGGGAATCACTCGATTCACGGGAGAACTTTCTATGGATTTCTTTTCTATAGAGGTTTATGGGTCGTAAATTCCATTGGATAACCGATGAGTAGGACATCCAATCGAAGGAAATTAGTAATAATGGAAAGGGCGGAAGATCTTTTTGATATTGTAGATACATATTCAGACTCGCGAGAATCTCTCGGTGTTCGGACATTCAATATTAGAGTGGATAGATAATTCCATGAGTACATTGAAATCATATATTCCCTCCATCCCAAACCTATGTGCCCATTTGGGTTTTGGCGCGGGAATTAAGGAAAGTGGGTAATAGAGAAAGTGTTGTGAGTATAAAAGTAAAATAGGAGAGAGATTGAGTGGAAGGAATAGTAAAGTTGATTGGTGTTATGAGTATAAAAGTAAAATAGGAGAGAGAATGAGTGGAGGAAATAGTAAAGATTCTTTGCCATTTTTGGAAAGGGGCACGTATGTTTGGGACGCCCAAAATGGCAAAATGGGCATGTAGGTTTGGAACAGAGGGAGTATTCATTTGTCCAAAATGGTTGAGGGATGAATGAGATATTAAGGCTCAAAGTTAGTGGGTTGGAAATGGGAAAATGTGTATCCCACATTGAAAAAAGATTTAATGGAGGCTAGTTTATATACTCCTACACTTTAGTAGGGAGTAAGATTGTGGTACATAGAGGCTCTCTCTCGCGCACAGGTGCGTGGGGGGTGCAAATCATAGACCGAAATAGGCTTCGGGCTACCGAACTCATGTGCATGCTGCTCCTGATGATTTCAATCGTTTATGTAACTGATGGAAGAGCTGATTGATTGCAAATAAAGGGATTGATTACGAAAATTAAACAAGTGGTTTAATTTTCGGGCAGTTACTATTCTCTTGGAAGCTATACAAATGGAGAACATAACAAAATGAAAACAACACAGTTTTCCAGAAATCCTCTCCTCTCCATTTTCGTTGCATATTGAACAACTATTTCTGTTGGCCTCTTGCATTGCATCTGTGGTGATATTGTCCAAGCATCTGACTTCAGTTCGCCGGAGGTACTATTGTGCAACCACCGTCCGGTCAATCCGTTTCATCCTGAGGGAGGCAATCGTCCCGTTCAATCTCAAGCATAACGTGGTGAAGGGGCGAAATTTATCTTAAGGAGAGTGTGATTTCACACGACACGAACAACTTCGACAATCCGTTTACTTCTCTTTTTTTGCTATTTCTGTTTTAAAAGTTTCTGTAATTTCCATTGGGTTTTGTAATAGTTATTCCAACATATTTCAATTACTTCCTCCGTCTCAAAATGAATGATATTTTTTTTTCATTATTTGCTATTTATTAGCATTTTTGGACATTCATTTTGGGACGGAGGAAGGAGTACCTTTATTCATTTCTCTGATTTTGGGACTTATTCATGTATTGACATTGTGATTAACTCAAATTTACCTTTTCTTTTTGGAATTTAATAGAACAGTAACTCCAAATCTATCATTTTCAAGCAAATATCTAATGTAAATTTATCCCATTTTTCTTAATTTCTATGCTTTGGGTTTTGTTGTTTTCCTCCTGCATTTCATTTTTTCACTGATTGAATAATTAGTCTCTAATTTGAACCAGCATTCATAAGAACTTGATTACTAACCTCCGCCCCACTTCACTTGGGACTAATGGTCAACTTGATTACACTTTGACCAATAATTTAAACAAAAATTAATTATCCTAATGAAAAAATTGTTATTGTATCATGATTAATAATACATTCAATTGCAAGTTTTAAATTTTTATTAGGATAATTATTTTTTATTTAAATTATTGGTCAAAGTGTAATCAAGTTGACCATTAGTTCCAACTGAAGTGGTACGGAGGGAGTATGTTATAAATATCGATATAGGTTGGATTTTCTAACAATGCCTGAATGGGGTTTTTTGGTCTCATTATATAAATGAGCTACTAATAAGGATAAATAGTTCAAGTGAAATCCAAATAAGGAAAGTTTATACAAGTGACACTTATCTTGAAACTGGGTGAGTATTAAATAGCATCCATTTTTCTTGAAAATGAATTAAATGTATGGCAAAAAACAAATCCAAGGAAATGAGATACTCCCTCCGTCCCGCCCGAAAGGGCACAAATTTCCTTTTTGGGCGTCCCATTTAAAAGGGCACAATCCCCAAAGGAAAGTTTTTATTATTTTTATACTCTTCCTATCCCACTCATTCTCTCTCCTACTTTACTTTTACACTCACAACATTCTCTCTCCTAACTATTCCTCCCACTCATTCTCTCTCATATTTAATTTTTCATACTCACAACATTTAACCTTTTTCTCTTTCTTACATCACTTTCCTTATTCATTTCTTAATTTCCGTGCTAGGATGCAAAATTGCCCTTTCGGGCGGGACGGAGGGAGTATTGGTTTTCAAATTTTGTGTGAGAAGTTGGTTTTCATTGAGTGATTTCCAATGGGATAATGTTATTTTGTAGGTCCTAAGGGGAGGAGATGATAGGTATTGCTCCATGGACCTTTTCTTAGATATTTCAGCATAAAACTCCAAATTCTTGAAGAAAATAAAAAAATAAAAATTGTTCTATAAAGATCTTGCTCTTGTTAAGCTTTACGTATTGTTACAGGGATCCTATACCTACGACATTCTAAAGGATCTATTAGGTGACGGGATTTTTACAGTTGACGGAGACAAGTGGCGTCAACAGAGAAAGATATCAAGCTATGAATTCTCGACTAAGGTTCTCAGGGACTTCAGCAGCGTAATATTCAGGGAAAATGTGGTAAAACTAGGCAATATTTTGTCTGAAGCAACAAAAGCTGGCCAATCAGTTGATATAAAAGTGAGTTAATAAACATAATAATCATTTTCCCCAAAATACCCTTTTGATTTGTCCGTAAACTCATTCAGATTCTTGAACATTGTAGGATCTATTCATGAAATCAACCTTGGATTCGATCTTCAAAGTTGCTTTTGGGATTGAACTTGATAGCATGTGTGGTTCGAGTGAAGAAGGAATCAGATTTAGTAATGCTTTTGATGATGCGAGTGCTTTGACACTAAAAAGATATGTTGATGTGTTCTGGAAGATCAAGAAAGCTTTGAATATTGGAGCGGAGGCTGAGTTGAAGAAGAGCATTGAAATAATTGATAAATTTGTGTATAAGCTCATATTTAACAAGACTGAGCGAATGCAGAAATCCCAAGACGGCATTTCTGTGAGTATTTTAAATTTTATTTTTATTTTCATTTTTGAGTCCATGATTTTTCATTGACTTCATAGTTTTCATTGCTCCTCATAAGCTTCTATCCCACCTCAAATACTCCCTCCGTCACAAAACAAATGTCCCATTTGACTTCACTACGGAGCTAGGATTTTACAGAATTGGAAACAAATTACGTGTGAAATATTAATTTGGCATAAATGTGGGCTAAAATATTATCTAGTGTAAATTTTTCTATTAGAAACGGAGGCAAAATTAATAAAATTCATGACTTTAGGGTAAAATTAAATTATCACACTTTCTAAATTTCTCAGGGGAAAATTTGGCATTCTCCAAAACTAGGGGGGGGTGCAGCTGCCCCTCTTTCAATACATTGGCTCTGCCACTATTTGACTAGTCAATGATTTTTAAGAAATATGCTTTACTTGATTGTACACTACTTGTACCGTACTAAATTTGCACTGAGATTGTTTCCTTATTTAGAAGTTAATGTGTTCTATGATCATGTATGAACATGCAGTTTGAGAAGGAAGACATTTTATCGAGATTTCTGCAATTCAGCAACACAGATCCAAAGTATTTGAGAGATATTGTATTGAACTTTGTAATAGCTGGAAAAGATACTACAGCAACCACTCTCTCGTGGTTCATTTTGATGCTTTGTAAACATCCGAAAGTACAAGAAAAAGTAGCGGAAGAAATCAAAGAAGCAACTAATGGAAGAGAGGTCAAGGATATTGCCGAGTTTGCAGCTAGTGTGAGTGAACAAGCACTCGAGAGAATGCACTATCTTCATGCAACTATAACAGAGACTCTCAGACTCTATCCTGCAGTACCTGTGGTATGAACATCAAAACTTTGGGTTAGATTTAGTTCACACCCATGAGGTTTGGCCAAATATCAGTGGCCACCCTTCTATAGTCGTGATCAAAAATGAAAATTTTTGAAGGAAAGGGGTGGGCACGGATACATATCCAAACCTCAGGGGTGAGAAGTGGAAATAACCGTCCAAACTTTATCCCTTTTCCTATGTTCGGGTTTTTGCTGCCTCTCTACAGTACTCCTTCCGGCCTTAATTACAAGCAAAACTAACCACTTTCACACCGAGGAAGAAAGTTAAACTAGTTTAATTGTCTCGATTTTATAACAAAAATGGTTATAATTACTAAAATATCCTCATATTAAATGTCTAAGAAATGTGCACTTATCTCTGAAAGAAGAGACTTAGGTTGTGTTTTATAGCAACAAATCAACAAGCACTTAATGCTTGTTGATGAATGACAATCTTAGAAAACTTGAGTCTTTGTAAACAAGTCATTGTCAATCTTCATGCTTAGCGGCTTATTCGGTAAGTGAGAATATTGATGCTTGTTCGGTAAGAGGAATATTGGATGGTTGCTACAATTCAAGTTAAGGGTCCACTATTAGTTTGAAATAGTTGCACAAAAGAAAACCATTCAACATCAAGCATCAAGTGATCGTTGGTGCTTGTTGTTATCAAACACAATTTCAATCAGGGCTATTTTTGAAAAAAAAATAGCATTTAATAACATTGAAATATGTGAGTTTTGCTTATATTCAAGGCTAAGAAGATTTCTACTTCTTTGCTTATATTTATGGCCGAGGGAGGAGTATATGTATGAGGATTGTTTCGGGTACTCATGAGTATTCCCCTTTTACAGGACGCAAAAATATGCTTTTCTGATGACATTTTACCAGATGGATTCAGTGTGAGGAAAGGAGATATGGTGTCTTACCAACCATATGCAATGGCGAGGATGAAATTTCTATGGGGCAATGATGCGGAAATTTTTAGACCAGAAAGATGGCTTGATGAAAGTGGTAGCTTTCAACCGGAGAATTCTTTCAAGTTTACGACTTTTCAGGTTAGCAAGGACTAACTTGACACTTTCATCAACATGAGAGTTAGAACCAATCTCTCTCTCTCTCTCTCTCTCTCTCTCTCTCTCACACACACACACTAGTTATCAGGAAATGGAGATGGAAGCCCATTGCCACAAATAAGGAGGTTCTCCATAAAAAAAAATATTAAAATGTTTTTGAAAACTGAAATTGAAGTTTGTGGTGAAAAACAGGCGGGCCCGAGAATATGTCTGGGGAGGGAATTTGCTTACAGGCAGATGAAGATTTTTTCAGCAGTGTTGGTAGGTTGTTTTGTATTCAAGTTAAACGATGAAGAGAAACCTGTGAAATACAGAACGATGATCAATCTACATATTGATGGGGAACTACGAGTTTGCATTTCCAACAGACATGGTAATTAGTAGTATGTTACAGGTATACATACACGACGATGTTTTTAGTTTTATGTGTGTAATGTTTCCATGAAAAATATGTATACAGAATATTACATTTTTATTAAATTTAATGGCTCAAAAGAAAGAAAACAAATGTCGTTGATGTTAAGGTTTATTCAATGTTACCGTAACACAACCAAAGTGCTCATATTCCACAGCTTCCATATATTCATTCTACTTGCAAAGGTAAACAGCACACTACCTCTATCCCAAAATGAATGAGCAAAACAATTTAATTTTGCTCTTGATCAAGACCAAATTTGATTTTTTTTTATTTTTTTTTTGATCATTCATAATGGGACGTAGAGAATATTTGTTTTTCTCTTGTTCCTTCCGGTGCTTACAAGGTAGATTGAGTTAAAGGCTCGTTGTTGATGGCTCTGTCGGCCCAGGCAGGGGAACATTGATTCCAGGCCTTGATGTCCATCCCTTCTTGTTTCTGTAGGCCTCAACTGCTTTTAACCGAATCCTCTCTCGCGATGCATTATGCCCAGATTTGAAAGCCTACATGGATCGGCATAAAATCGTTCACATAAACTTGAGCACAGATAATAAGAGTTCATAAAAAAAATTAAGACCAATATATCTTTGTAAGCTGTGGGGTATATCTATCTCCCTTTTATCTTTAGCGGCGGAGCAAAGCAATAGAGTCCAACCCTTTTCTCACGTATGGGTCTCTGGCTATTATACATGAAAAGAAAGGGCAAATTTGTACTTAAAATTTTACCTTGGGTAATGTCACCAATTTCGGTGGAGCTTGGACGACTTCTCCAAATCCTACAACATCCTTACTAGGGAAGTCCAGGTTCTCGCCTGCTTTCCCATTTTTTTGTTTCTGTTTCCTTTCTTGTAGACGCCTGTACCAAGATTAAGGTACGAGTGTAAATTAAGAATTTCTAGTTCAGTTTTAACTGCTAGTATAAACTTACAAAAATTTAAACTAAAAGAGGGGGAGGGGGAGCAGCAGGTGAATTCAATCGTAACTTCATGACATCATGATAATCACAGGTTGAAGAGATTCTTGTCCATAGTCAATTTTGCTGAACCGGGAGGGCCAGCAGGTTAATAACATTTTAAAGTTACTAATACTAACCTACACAAGACAAATAATCACATGTGTTTATATTTTCACATAATGATTTTTCGTACACAAAATATACAAAGAAGATTGAAGTGTTGTATAACACATTCATGCATTGGGGTGTAGTTCAGTAGAACACCGGAAAGCATTTTCATTACAATTGTGTACATAATTCTGCATATCTATCATTTATAGACACTATTGCATGTCGCAATGGTTCCACAACTATGACGCCAATACGATATAGAAAACAGAGAAACAGAAACACATAAGAGAAAAGGAAATACGACTTTTACTTAAATAATTAACTAGATGTTCGCAAAAGGCTTACTTTTTCTTGCGTTCCTTTCTTTTGGAACCAACTGCACCTAGTTCTGCTTCAAACCGTAAGTCAGATACCTGTTTCTTTCTTCTTTTTTTCTTTTTCTTTTCATGTTCACTGTGCTCCCCATCACTCCCTTCCATTTCAACTGTAGTAGGTTTGGATTCAGGTTTATCCTTTGAACCGACTTTCTGTAAGCAATCAAGCATATAAAACTCAGCATCTAATAAATTACATCTACCTCAAGGTGAAAATACTGAGCATTTACATCAAATTAGTAAAGAAGCCATAGCCAATCCTCACAATCCTAAACTTAGGCAATATCTTGAGTGAGGATTCAATATACACCCAGAAATGGTAGATGGTATCCTAAATGTGTAACATGATCATAGACTTGTATATATCAGACATTACAAACTTATATATTTTGTTCAGATAGTTATATAACTCAAGATAATTAATTATTAGATGATAAGTCACATAAATCAACAGGCATTACTAACACGTGGTCCCACAGGAAGTTAAGGATTCATTTTGTTATGATAATGGAGAAGTGGAAAAGGAGGCGGGAATGATCAGGTCTAGAAGGTAACCCTCCTCGAGTTTGATTGGCTAGGGACAAGGAAAGGAGACACAAAAAGACTTAATAGATTCTTGATTCAACACCAAGTGAAAGATTCATGATACACAACTCCTGCCTTACATCTACATCAAGAGCAATGTCAGTATCAAAACGAAGAAATCCAAATTCCTCCAAAGCATATTGATTAACAAAAGTCTTTAATAATATCTCCAAAACATAAAACATTAAGCACGAGTAGTCTAGCACTTACCTTATCATCTGGATTATTGCCATCCCCTCTCTTCCTCTTTGTACCATTAACAGAAACCTTTGCAGATCCTAAAACACAAATAAACAGAAAATGCCCTTCAAAAACTAGCAAAATTAAAGAAAACCCCTGAAAGGTATTACCCAATCCCCCATTACACCACATTATTCAAAGAAAACACACTCAACGCTAATCCCAATTCAAATCCGAATTCTTTAATATACCAACTCACACGCACACACACACACAAACAATTGGATTAGAAGAGAACGAGAGAGAGAGAGAGAGACCTTGTTGGGAATTAGGAGGGGAACTGAATGACATGAGCTGACGGAGTTTGGAGGGTAGAGCATCGACGGAGGAGGCAACCGGTGGAGGCGGCAGTCTACTTTTTCCGCCGTGTGCTGCCTTGTAGTTCTTCTCTCGCCTCTTCCGTCCTTTCCCACCCATCTTTCTTCCTCAGAATCAAAATCTAACGACAAACCCAACAACCCTTTCTTTTATTTAATTTAGGGATAACCTCAATTTTGCCCTAAAATTAAAAAAAAAGAAAGAAAAACCGAATTCGTTAAAACCCTAAACCCTAGTTTACAGGAGTAGGGATGGCAACGGGGCGGATACGGGGCGGGTTTGACCAAAACCGTACCCGCCTCTCAAAGAACCCCCTAGTACCGAACCCGCCCCGCCCCGCCAACTGGAGAACCCGCATCCGCCCCGCCCCGCCCCGCCCCACACCACATGTCTAAAATCAATTTTTTTTTGGCTTTAGCTAGCCCAGCCATTTGAACAGCGGCCCACATGATCCAAAATCATTTTTTTTGGCTTTAGCCCAGCCATTCAACGGCCCAACATAGAATAGGGGACTGGGAGTCTGGGGGTAAGGGTAATAATTAAAATGGGTGAGGGGTATTATAGTGATTACATATATATAATAGTATGTGGAGCGGGGCGGGGCCCCGCGGGTTGAGAGGTGAAACCGAACCCGCCCTGTGACCCGTCGGATTTTCATAAAATGCTATCAAATCCGCCCCGCTATAATGCGGATCATCCCGAATACGAATCGGGCTCGAACAAATTGTCATCCCTATCTATATACAGGAGCATGCCTTGCCAGGTCATTGTACTCAAGTGAGCAGCGAACCAATTGTTTGTACAAATTGGGTGGAATAAGGGACTCGAAATTTCTTTATTAATTCATTTTCTTTAATATTTTTCCTCATAAGACTCACAGTTTTCTACTTACTTTTGAGCTTTTGAGGTTTTGAGGGGCAATTTGCAATTTGGTTACCTAATACTTTCCCCATCCCAATAGTAGCTTTTCATTTTGTCATTTTGGATGTTTCGTTAATAGCTTTCACTTTCCTTTTTTGGCAAAGAAATATTTACTATTCCCTCTACTCATTCTCTCTCCTACATTATTTTAATACTCACAACACTATTATAATTTAATATTCCCTCCACTCATTCTCTCTCCTATTTTCAAATTACACTCACAACATTTTTACTTCTCCCTCATTTTATTAATTTGCGTGCACAGAAAAATTTGGGCAACTCTTATTGGGACGGAGGGAGTATAATACTCTCTCTGTCTCAATCTAAATGTCTTAAAATGGGTTCGGTGCGAGAATTAAGAAAAGTCATGTAAGAAAGAGAAAAAATTTAAATGTTGTGAGTATGAAAAATTAAATAGGAGAGAGAATGAGTGGGATGAATAGTTAGGAGAGAGAATGTTGTGAGTATAAAAGTAAAGTAGGAGAGAGAATGAGTGGGTGGAATAGTAAAAAAAACTTTCCTTTTTTGGATTGAGACATTTTAAATGAGACGCCCAAAAAGAAAAGTTGAGACATTTAGATTGGAATGAAGGGAGTATATTATGATCTTCACAATTTGGTTCCCACCATTAAAAATAGGACAATTCGATTATTGAGTTTATCATTTTATTACAAATTGATATAAAAATTAACTTTTTATTAGATTTTTGAGGATATCAAAACAATATCATGAAAATGACTTTTTAAGGGGGTATATTTGTCATTTCAATAGTCTTTTATTTACACACATAACCCTTTACAACTAGTTGACAAAAATAAGTATACCTACTTTATTTTCCAATTTACCCCGCAATCACTCGTCTTCCCCGCCGCTCATCCATCCACGACCAAACTTCCATCCCCGACAGCCCCTCCTTCCCTTACTCCGGCCGACCTATTCACCTCATTCCGAATGCACCCCTATCAATCAGATGCAACTGCCTAAATCATAGAAATTCGTCGCTACCCTACACCACCATCACCCACAAGAAAATTGTCGCCTATCTAGTATTCCTCCATAGAAAAATGTGACCCATGATTTTAAAGATAAAAAATTACCGTGGAATGCTTCCATGGTGCCCAAAATTGGTGAAAAATCAAGGGCTTTTCTTTGCTCGAATTCTCCCTCTCTCTCTCTCTATATATACTCATATACTCCCTCCGTCCCACCTTAGTGTAGACTAAGGTGGTGAGCACAATAACTAAGGAATATTATTAAGATAATGAAAATGTGTGGTAGAAAATGAAGAGAGAGAATGAGTGGAGTGAATAGTAGGTTGGTTGAATAAATTGTATGGTGAAAAATGAAGAGAGAGAATGAGTGGGTGGGGTAGGAAAAATAAAAATAATAAAAACTTTCTAATTTTGGCGATCTACACTAAGGTGGGACGGACGAAAAGAAAAGAAGTCTACACTAAGGTGGGACGGAGGAGTATATATGTGTGTATATATATATATATATATATATATATATATATATATATATATATATATATATATATATATATATATATATATATATATATATATATATATATATATATATATATATATATATATATATACTCCCTCCGTTCCGCTAAGGTTGTTACATGAGGGTTGAAGCACGTAAATTAAGAAAGGGGAATAATGAGTGGTTGTGAGGAAGAGAGAGAATGAGTGGAGAATAATGAGTGGTTGTGAAGAGAGAGAGAGAGAATGAGTGGAGAATAATGAGTGGTTGTGAGGAAGAGAGAGAATGAGTGGGGAATTATAAAAATAATAAAAAGTTTCTTTTTGGTAATGTTGCAACTTAAGTGAAATGTCGAAAATGGCAAAACGCCGCAACCCAAGCGGAACGGAGGAGTATATATATATATATATATATATATATATATATATATATATATATATATATATATATATATATATATATATATATATATATATATATATATATCTTATTGCTATTTTTGGGTCTTGAAAAAGGGGAGGGAGAGATGAAGCTGATCGAAAAGGGGGAGGGAGAGATGAAGCTGGTGGGGAAAGGGAAGAAGAGGAAGAATTAGTATGAAATGACAAGTTTACCCCTGAAAAGTCATGCATGCATGCGTATGACACATGACACCTTTTCCGTCTACTATTCGTCTACTAACGAAAAGTTAATTTTTATATTAATTTGCAACAAAATGACAAACTCAGGAATCGAATTGTCTAATTTATAATGTTGAAAACCAAATTGCAAAGGTAATACAAACTTAGATAACCAAATTGCAAATTGCTCCACTTTTGATCTACCCAAAATCGATATTGTATTTTATTTTTATAGTTTCAGAATATATATGTTCACACTTTAAATAATAATTATTTTGGTTCAGTTTTCCACGGTATAAAACTATACATTCGGATCCTATTCCCCTCAAGACCAAAAACACATAAATATTCATGAAATTGTCAAAATTTCATATAAAACGATGATCCTCCTATATCTAAGCTATAAGGCTATAATTGCTCTTATATTTAGATATTAGGTATAAGAGTAATTTTTTTTCACATTTTTTAATAAATTAATAAAAAAATTTCATATTTTATTAAAGATGAGGTCAGCTCATATACTTAAGATATAAGACTAAAATTACTGTTATACCTAAATGGGATGAATTTATAAGGAATTTTGATTTGAGTCTTGTAATGTACTCCCTCCGTCCCGGAACAATCTTCACACTTTCCCTTTTGGGCGTCCCAAAACTTACTTCACACATTTAAAACTTACCTAAAATGGAAAGGAATCTTTACTATTCCCTCCACTCATTCTCTCTCCTACATTATTTTAATACTCACAACACCATTATAATTTACTATTCTCTCCACTCATTCTCTCTCCTATTTTATTTTCACACTCACAACATTTTCAATATAATACTCCCTCCTTAAAATCAGTGCAAACAGTGTTTGTGAATTATGTTCCGGGACGGGGGGAGTATATGAACTCTAATAAATTATGTGAATTTATATAAATTTTTGTTTTGGCTGAGGGGAGAATTAAACCACGAGTAAAATAGACTTATATTTATTGAAAGTAGGTGTACATGGAAAAATATGTACCATTAGCAAAATTTATGTACCATTAGCAAGTCTCTTTAAGGTCCTACTCCAAATTTGAACCATTATATGAACATGGAAAAATATTAAGCTTTGCTATACAAACACTTCAAATTTCTTAATTCACATGTGGTTATGCTTAAAAAGATGTAGTCCAATACTCTCTCCGTCTCAAAATATTTGTCCCATTTGACTTTTTTATTTAAATTTGATCACAAATATATGACAATTTAATTATGTTCATGAAATTCTAAAAATTTCTATTGATTCACCATTAATAATATTATCAGCAACAACTTTTAGAATTTCATGAACATAATTAATCTCTCATAAATTTATGGTCAAAATTCAACAAAAAAGTCAAATGGGACAAACATTTTGAAACGGATGGAATATAACATTTCAAAATATGAAGACGGGTTTACTTAGATATTTTACTTAGAGCAAGTTTTGGGAGAAACTAGTTTCTCCATAAATTATAAAAAGTTCACTTTTTTTCTACTTGCAAGTAGTTAGCGAATATTTAGGAACAGTTTATAAAACAGGACTTTCTATAACTTAAGGAGAAACTAGTTTCCCCCAAAATCTTGTGTTTTACTTAATAGCACAACTCAAAATTGTCAAGCTCAAATAATTACATAACAAGGAGTTCAATGAATTGTACATAGTTACAAGTGTGAAAAAATGGATCCATAAGTGATACAATATTGGATTTTCACTACAAAAATTGGACCAAAAATCATACAAGCTCAACTGTCTAAACATTTTGGTAACTGTGACACTATAAAAAAAAATTAAAAAAAAAAATCGTAGATGAGCCTTGTTCGTATATCTGACATCCTGACACTACTGTTATATACCAGGTTGTTTCCCTAGATCAAAAAACATATGTTACACCACACAAAAAAAAAAATAAAGAAAAACTGTTAGCTGTAAGTTTAGGAACGTGATTTCGTTACGAAAACGAGAAAGCTCTGTTTTGTCCATATTTCTAACGGAAATTGTCACACGCACTTGAAAGTCGATTTCCTGAAATTCTCATTTCATGAGGGGACTAAGGCCATCACCTTCCCAACCAAGCTTCAGCATTTGATCTACCACCTTCACGCTCAACTACAACCAACAAGGACAACCGTCATACAACTACATTAACATTCATACCCATATGCCTTGTACTGGCAGAGTCACATTTTTTTAAAAGGGGGTAAGATCATTTTCAAGAAAAATGCACCAACTCAAAAGGGCAAATAAAAAATTATAGTGTGGGCATAATACATGAAAGGATCGATTGATGGATGAGGTGATTAGGCGGCAAGCAGGAGTTGTTGCACCCATTGAGAATGAGGCAGAATCAACTAAGTTGGTTTGGTCATGTGATGCACGGGTAAGGGGAAATCTGCGCTGATGCGTGCATAAAACGTTTCAACTAATTTTAAAATTTTCACTACAAAATGTAAAACATTTAGTATATGTGATTTTAAAAAATTTAGGCAAAAAAAAAAACCCAAACTATAGGGAGGATTTGGATTTTATACCTAAATTAATTTTTGTTGCATACAAGATAACTCAATAACTCAACTATTTTTTTTTTATTGTATCCAAGGTACCTGTCAATCAAGACAACATTCATTTTCCTAGTTAAATAACACCATGTGACAGACATGTGCTATAATTTATAGGTAGACTAGTACATGCTCGTGTCCAAAAAAAAATTTTTTTAAGGGCAAAATGGAAAAGAGACAAATATATGAGGGCAAAATGAAAATTTTGCCGCTTGAAACTGTTCATACCACTGTAGCAAACCCCTCCCTCATTTATACTATACCCTCCGTCCCACTTCACTTGGCACTAATTTCCATTTTGGGACGTCCCACTTCACTTGGCACTGCCAAAAATGGAAAAGAATATTCACTATTCCCTCCACTCATTCTCTCTCCTACTTCACTTTTACACTCACAACATTCTCTCTCCTAACTATTCCTCCCACTCATTCTCTCTCCTATTTAATTCTTCATACTCACAACATTTTCTTACACTTTTTTTCACTCTTACTTTTCCTTAGTTACCGTGCCACTTCACTTGGTGCCAAGTGAAGTGGGACCAAAAAGTCACCTCTCTCCTTCATCTTCTTCCTTCAGTCTTCAACCCACCATCCAAACTAAACCAGAAAAACCCAAAAATTACCCCAATCTGATATGAAAGAGAGAGTATGTGGTACCTTTCATGGCTTGAGTTTTTGCTTTATCTTTAACCATCCAAAACAAATCTAGCCCAGCTTTTTTGAGTTTTTGATTTATCTTTTCGATTACAATTTATCTTTCCGATTTTGATTCCTATTTTCAATTTTGATTCCTTTGTTAATCACCTGGCTGCAAATTTCACAAACGAATTGGGAGGAGAAATGTCGGTAGGAAGGAGGATGAATCGGGCAGTGAAATTTGTTTTATACCCAGGTGGTATAAACGTAGTTTCGTCTCCTGAAAAAGCATCAGAGACTCACTCTTCCAAAGGGGTATTGAAATTTTATATTGTGGTTGATGTTGCTTTTGATGGTTTTTGTAATTCTGAATGTGGATTTCTTCTCCAATCTCCAAAAAAAAAAAACTACTCAAAAATCATCCTCAATCTCCATTTGTATTGACTGGTTGTAAACAGTCAAATTCACCCCAAATTTCATACCTTAAAAATCACTAAATCTCGATATTGAATTGACAACAGTCATTTACAAACGAATTTAAATCTCAATTTTAGTGTTTGATTCTATTTAAATGTTGAAGGTGTCGCAATTTGAAATGGTGAAGGCGAAGGTGGGGATGCGGGTGGTGTTTTTGATCTGGGTGGGAGGGAGAGAGATTGCTTAAGAGAGAAGAAATGGAAATGAGGGAGAGAGAGAGAGAGATTCAATCACGATTTCATACATAAAGAGGATTGTTATCCGACCCCAAGTCAATTTGGTACTAAGGCTTAAGGCTTTGTTGTTATTGTTGTTGTGCATTTTTTTTTTCTTGACAAAAATGGGACATTTTGCACTAAAATCCCTAAATTCAATGACATTTTGCAAATATGCATTAATGATTTTTTTTATATTTTTCAAAATCTAATGGCTGTGGCTCCGCCCGTGTGTGAGATATGGCTGTAAACGAGTCAAACTGAGCTTTTAGTTTTTGAGCCCGGCTCATATAGTTTCAATCAAGCAGAAAACAAATGTTCAGGCTCAAATCACTTCACTAAAGGAGCTATAAAAAAGCTCTCTGTCGCCCAACTTGAGCCTGTCTAAAAGAATTATATTATGAATCATATAAAATTGAATAAATGTACTCCCTCCGTCCCATAGAAATATAGAATTTTTGGTCCGGCGTGAAGATTAAGGAGGAAGTATTATATTGAAAGTGTTGTGAGTGTGAAAATAAAATAGGAGAGAGAATGAGTGGAGAGAATAGTAAATTATAATGGTGATGTGAGTATTAAAATAATATAGGAGAGAGAATGAGTGGAGGGAATAGTAAATATTCCTTTCCATTTTAGGAAAGTTATAGATTATTATGGGACGCCCAAAAAGGAATTTTTATAGATTATCGTGGAACGGAAAAGGAATTTTTATAGATTATCGTGGAACGGAGGGAGTATATATTTAGGGGGTACTGGAGCTTATACCAGCCAACCTGTTCTTGGATAATTTATATCTGGAGGCTTAATCATTAAAAGCTTTGACTCGAGTTTAACACGCCTAGGGCGGAATCAAACTTCTTCCCAAAGCACTGGTGATTTATTTATAATGCAAGAAATCTACATAAATGAAACCTTCACAAGGCCTTCAAATAACCAGAGAGGGAGAGAGAGAGAGAGTATGAACATACCGCAGGATCAGTGAAGATTATCAGCTGTTTGTCGACTGTTGACACCAGTAGATTTGTGTTGTCTTTGTTTAACGCCACAGCTGTAACATCTTGCCTATCTCCCAATTGCAACGTATGAAATACCTATCACAATAAAATGTTCGTTGGCAAATTGTTTCCACATCTAGTGAGATCACCGCTCTTAAATATAAAACTAAAAAAAAGCTTTTTTTCAGTTTGCAATTTCATACCTTTAGAGTATGTAGATCAATGAAACAAACCGAAGGTGGTGAAACGTTTAATGTATGATCCATCGTTTGATATGATTCAAAATCAAAATACCCATCGTTTTCTGAACATGAGTTTAATCCAATCAGAGCGCTAAGTCCGTCAATAGATACTTCCATGCAACTAATGCTCGAGGAGAGAGGAATGTGTGCTCTAGCAACCAGAGTCCCATTGAGTGTATATGTGCTGAGTGTATAGAGAGATTTGTTCCACACCATAACAATCCCATCAGATGATAAACAGACCATGTGGGCCTCCACACCTACCAGCCTTCTGATCATTCGGCCTCTTCTTATTGAATGAATCAGAACATCGGATGAACTGGAGCACGAGGCAACTACTCCAAGATCTGAACTGATATAGCAGCTGATAATTTCCCCGAGATGACCTCGGAGGACATGTATGGGACCTTCAACTCGATGTCTTCTGCTTTTATTTGCCAAGCCATGCGCTAGAGGGCTATTGCTTGATGATTTTGGTGTGCCTGAGCTCGTGGACGGCTCTGATATGTTGGTTGAGCGAGAAGCGTGGGCCCGGTGTATTCTCCAGAGTAGGATTGTTGCATCTCGGGACCCGGTCACTAGGTAGTTGCTATCTGGCGATAGAGCCAAACAAGTCACTGGTGCGCAATGTCCTCTGGCTACTTCCAATGTTTTCGCACCATCTGATGATATTAGCCTAACACTGTTGTCCACATGCCCACCTGTTTATAGGGTCACGGATATTAACATAGCAAGTAAAATCTAAATCCTCTCTGCAGGACCCGAATGGATATTGGGAACAAGAGTCCCTAAACAGAATGATATCCATTAAATTCCTCGTGTTCGAGCAGTTGGATGAGACTTGAGAGAATGATCAATATCCCAGGTCAATATTTTGACTTGTCATTTAACAAAACGAAGGAGAATCACTTAGTGTCTTACATCACAATGAGGCCAAAAGTGGACCCATCCCACCCTACGGTCTAGGAATTAGATACTCTTTTTGATAAACTCATTTATGGAGTAATGGTATGTCTAGCTACTATTGAGGTACAAAACCAGGACTCCTATTCTTCCTTTCCATTCCTATCATGAGAAGGGGTCTACATGAAATCTTGTAGTATAAAAGCTTATAGAACGTAAATATTTTTAAATAATAACAGGCATAAAACAAATGATCAGATAATAGAGCAGATAAATCCTTACCAGTGATAACTTCATTATCAGACGTGATGGCAACTAGAGATGAGCCTCTGATACCCGAAGCTGCAAATGCAAGAGCTTGGGGAAACTGCCAGTCCTCTGGACCAGACCCAGCCGATCCTTTAAACATACGCATAAAAGTTCCACCAGTCGATCCCGACCCGCCATTTCCGTGTTCGAAGAGGAATGGTGAACCTTGGCCATCAGGTGTGTTTGGTTGCCACTTGTGTTCTGCTACATGTACTGCTGGAGCATTCATATCAACAATTACAAGAGAATCTGAAGACGCACGAATTGAAGCAGCAGGTAGGTTGCAGCGTTCCGGATGTGAAACACCATACGGTTTAACTTCTTTGGGATTCCGAAATATGGTCTGAGATGCAAAAAGGTCAGTAATTATTCAATGATTACACATGCTGCAAAAGAGCACATTTTATGCGCGCGCGCGCACACACACACACATATACATATATACTCCCTCTATCCCATTTCAAATTGCAAAATTTGTCATTTTAGGTGTACCACTTAAAATGGCAAAGGCTTAAAATGGAAACTCTATAATATTTTTAATCAATGGGACCCACTTGTCATACTCACACCAACTACCCCACTAATAATTACTACTCCACTATCTATACTCACAACGCCTTAATATTATATATTTCTTCTTAATTCCCGTGTCCGATGTTTTTTTTTTTTTTTTGCAATTTTATAAATGTCAGTCTATTCACTCTGAACTAACAGGGTGGACAACATAAGCCAATGGTGAACAAAGGCATATCCTGTTTATCCCATGAAGATAGGAGTAGTTTATGTACAATTGAATAGGAGATGATAGCAGATGACAGGAATTGAAGTAAAAATAATTAAATTCTCGGCAAATGGCTGCGGGGAATTTGGTTAAAAAGAATTAAAAAATATTTGCAAGGTTAGTTTCCCTAAGTACACATAAATGTGCTGGTGTTTTCCTGTTTAGTGCATATGTAACCATATCAACCCACTAGGTTCAAAGATTTTGTCACGACTGATAAAAGAGTTACCTGCAGCTGAAGAACTTCAGATAGTGGCATCTTCTTCAAGTGTGGGATAGTAAGGAGTTGCGATGGAGTTTGTCCAAAGTAAGCTATTTGATCTTGTGTTGCACGTTGTTGGGCCTTTTGATAAAATTTACATAAAAATAAGTATAGCATTTAGAAATAAATAACAGTACACGAAAAAATTAAATAAAAATCTTACTGGGTCAGAAATTTTGTCGATATCCACGGTCCCTTCATAAGTGATGTAGAAGAATACATTATTGGCTGAAATAGCTTCTTTCCCTCTTTGCTTGTACCTACCATATTCCAAATCATCCATGTAAATCCAATTATTTTCAGGGGAAAAGAGTTAATGTGGTTGAATATATTTACCATATGTATATGTATCAATGTATGTATCATCAAATAATCACTCTCACTTCTTTCCTTGTCCGTAAAACATCATAAGAATAAGCAAAATTACATGATAAGTGAGCCTCAGTAAACAGAGCAGTGCTCACCCAAATATGAGATCAATCCATTCATGCAGATGGGCGGATACATGCTCACTCTCTAGAGCCTTCCGATGCTTATGCATGAAATCAAGTGGGTTTTCAGCCCAAGGTGGAAGTCTGACAGAATCTGAAGAAAACAGAAAGAAAAGAAAATCAATGAACTACAATTATGAAAGAAAATATAGCCTGACATGTTGAGTAACACAAGTGCGCAAAGTAGATACCTAGCTTTTCTCCTAATTGTGTGGTACCAAAATCAACTGAATTCTCATTGGTCAAGACTTCTGGAAGGTAATAAAGCTCCGGCACCTAAGATGAAAGAAGGGGGGATTACATCACTTCGTTATAGTGTAGACAAACACAAAGGAATTGATTCACTAGTGCATGAACACACTCGCTTCACTCCCCTCCAAGAGTCAATGATTGAAAGTCAGATTTACAAGATTATTAAATACTCCCTCTGTCCCGCTACAAACCGCACACTTTCTATTTTGGGCGTCCCATTACAAACCGCACACTTCCTAAAATGGCAAAGAATCTTTACTATTCCCTCCACTCATTCTCTCTCCTACATTATTTTAATACTCACAACACCATTATAATTTACTATTCCCTCCACTCATTCTCTCTCCTATTTTACTTTTACACTCACAACATTTATATCATTATTTTTTTCCTTAATCCCCGCGCAAACAGTAACAGTGCGGTTACTGGCGGGACGGAGGGAGTAGTAGTCATGGATACCCTCAAATTTAAGAACTAGAATAATATTTTAAATCTAAGTTAGAAATAGTGGGGATGATACAGGAAACTCAAAAGCTTTCGCTTAATTTTTTAAACAGGACACGTAGCTTGGAAAGGCCTGAAATAGAAAGCTTGAGGCTTTGTGTGAAATGGAAGAATTACATCACAAATCAAATTAGCAACTGATAGGGTCAAACATAGTCTCACCAATTCCTTCACATCACTCATGTCCTCGAGAACTCCATTCCAAGTAGCAGCAATATCTGAAAACATTCTGTCTGCATGATCAAATTTGTCACCTTGTAATTGAATCGAGAGTGTGGTAAACGGCTCCATTCTCATAAGATAATACAACACCTGTCATAAATAATCAATATTGCAGTATTTCCATGTCATGCTTGCTCATGCAAAAACCTATACACGAGAAGCTTAAAATAAAATGACATTAAAAATTACTGTATTTCACTAGAGAATATGTGGGTATGCTTCTTATGATTGCACAAACTCAACTCAATGAATCATTAACAGATATGTTTTGCCACCCAAAAAAGCCTAAGCAAGAAAGAGGATTCTGTCAAGCTGCAGGCACATAGCCAGCCTTATTAACCATGATATCAAGAGGCAATAAAATTGATAGATAACATACTGTTCCAGCACTCGAGTAATGTGATCCGTAGTGGAACTTGGGTATGACAGGATCATTAAAGCTGGCGTATCTCTCCTTGATTTTCTTCAGACGATCTTGATTAAGTGCTCCAACAGGCTGCATATTGCATCAAGCACTATATTAGCAACCGCAGTCTATGATCTGAGAAGCAAGATAAGAAATAATGATACCTTTGAAAGATCCCGGTAAGAGGAAGGGTTGGAAAGATCCAAAGTATTCGAACTGTAGTCAGAAACAATCCATGGGAACACTGGATACTACAAGAAAAAAAATTAAGAAAAGTAAGGTAAAATTGTGAAACATAAAATACTCCCTTGAATCTGGTCAAAATAACAAAATTTGAAGTTAAAGATTAAAGTTTGAAATAGTATTCCAAAATACCTTAATTTGAATCAAAACAAGTTTTTTTTTTTTAAGTTTAATATGTAAGGGTAAATCTAGAAATATACAAATTTATTTGCTTTTTGGTTAAATCAGAATTGTTTTAAGGGGAACGTCCCAAAATAGGAAGCAGTATTCTCTAATTGGAACAAAGGGAGTATAATGTCAGTCAAATAAATATCCACCTGAGTGATGTCATTATAACTACGCCCAGCTAATGTATTGAGCTGCATTAGGTACTCAAAATTGGTGATCTGCAATGGATGCAAGGCGTGGGAAGTTACAGAAATCTTTTAGCAAAAGAAAATGGTAGTTGATATTTCTTTAACATAGTTCTTTCTACTCCATACCTCCCACCGTGCCCAACGCTCCATTAGCTGCGTTCTCTTTAGAAGTTGATCAGGTCTCTGTAAAAAAAATTATTAGCTGTGTTAGTAAAAAACAATAGTGGTCAGCCTGTTTGGAAGGCACAGCTAGCATAGTGAAACCTGAGTTGCCAGGTAAACGTTGTTCAAATGAGAAGGACGTGCTTGGACAATAGCTCGATATGCATCTCTTCTCCCATCACTATTCTGGAGCAAGAAAACAAATCAACAAAGTTAATAGATTACAAGTCAAATGCATGGTTATCCAAGCTACATAACAGATGATGTTTAACAGTATACCCCAAAATCAAAGAAAAAATTGGACCGGTCAACCATAAACAGTTCCAAGGCGCTTCTTCTCAAGAGATATCTGTAACAACAAGAAACTTCTGAGGCAAATTATGCGAAAAAGTGAAAGTGAGCAAGGAAGAAAAGCTACTAAGAAAATATAAACTGTAGTGGACACAGCATTCCCCAAGTACCAACCAGAACATGCAGATGCATAAATAACAATAATTACAAACCAAGATTTATCTTATCATGGAAATATTTAAGTATTAACCACGGAGAACCATCAGTTAATTCTAAATTAAATTTAAATAATAAAGGAGGAAAAATATTATTTATCTCACCTTCTGTTATATATTTGATGAAGAGAAGACATCAACCAGCTATGATCCTTTTCTTGAACTCTGCTTTCAGTACTAAGGTCCCATCCATCCACTGCGCCAACGCTCTCCAATTTATCAGCAACAAAGTTTATTCTCTTTGTCGTTATCTGAAAGGACAAATTTCCATTTCTATTATTTTTATTTTTTTAACAAATTTAGGGACAAATTCCCAAATCCTTAGCACTTCAAAGATTTTGGGGAAACTCACACACCAAATGAAACAATACTCTTATCAACAATAATCCATTAGCAACTAGCAGCCATAATTATAAATTTATAATATAGTTAGTTTTCCATGCTCATAATCAAGAGACTTTGGAAATTTAAACTGCATCAAGTTACAACAGAAAGGAGGCAATCGTTCCACACTGCTAAGAAATACTATCCTCATATTGCATCTCTATGACTCCCTCCATGTTAAAATAGGTGTCCAGCTGTATTCCTTTATAGGCCGTTCCAAAATAAGTGCCAACCTTGTAACTTTTTTTTCAGATGGCCACTTTACCTTTTTTTTTCTTCGTCGATTCCTCCTGCACTCATGATCCACCACACATGGAAAACAATAGAAAATCCAACAAATACTAATAGCTATAATGGAGGCAGTTTATTTTTTTATTTGGGAGCCGGGTAAAAAACAGGACACTTGGTTTGAGATGGATGGAGTACAAAATAAATAATATAAACAAATCCAGGTGGGTGGGGGGGGGGGGGAACTGATGGACATCATATACAAATGCAAATCTTACTTGAAATATTCCCCTTAGAACCCTCAATGGACGGACCATTGATGCTGGAAGCTCAAATAGAATTCTTTCATCATTTTGACTAGGAACATAACCAGGGGCAATAACTGATGGATTCTGAACAAAGTCTTGGTCGCCAGAAATTGGAGATTCTGATGATTCTACTGTTGCCTGCAAGGTCTGTTCAGCTGTCTCAGACAGTCTTGACCGATTATTCTCCTGATGTTCCAAACCATCGACCTTGCCTTCTATATGTCCATTACCATCTTGATCATCATCTTCATTTACGACCTCCATCGAAATGGCTTCTGCAGCGATCGATGCCTTAGAGGGACTTATTACGTTTTCCTTATTCAGTGGTGTCGGTTCTTCATAATCTTTAGCAGCGCCAAGATGATCTGAACCTCGGTAGTTCCGAGTTAAACATCTTCTCATCCTTGAAGAACTCTCCATGCAGTCTAACTTCCAAAAAACCTATATGATTTGTTTTAATTTATTTTTAAGAAAAATTGTAAAATCAGATACAAGAATAAACATAGTAAAATTGAAGGCTAATACATACCCGCTCAGGATTACATAGATTTTCACTGAATGGTCCAAAAAGACATTTGATCTCTATCAAGTAATGGATGAGTTTGCGCCACGCACGTATACCCGTACACAGACGGTGCCGAGCAATGAAATCAACTTGTGAGCGTCTGTCCACCTGAAAAATATCAATATAATATTACAATAATGAATTTTCTTTTGTCAGAAACGAATAAAAATAATCTGGAAAAGAGACAAATAAATACCTCTGATCGTTGCATGTTCCGGGCTAAAGCTAAGCTTCCAACAAGGACGGCGATAAATTTGTAAGATAGTGCGTTAAAGTCTTTCCCATAAACAGATTTTGAGTCGACTGACTGCAAGCATTCCATCCATGCAGTTCCCATTGCGTCGGATACATTCCAGCTCTTTACACGTTCCATATCACTGTTACTCCGCCTCTGTGCAGAGGTAGCCATTGCAACAGCACAGAGACCTCTCCCAGAACCAATCTTTGCATTACGCTCTAGGTCACGTGCAGCAGCCAAGGCAGCTGCTTTTGCAGCAGCCTTGTCTTTTAAGATATTTGGTGATTTGCTAGGTGCCTCCAACGGCTTTTGAAAGCTCGAAAAAGTATGAAGTTTGGTAGTCTTTCTCTCAAGCAATGAAGTATCACGCCTAAGCTGTGTAGTTCTGGCAGGAGCAGGGGTTTCCCCTCCCCCAGCACCAGCAGCGATCATTGCCAATGCCATTGCAGCAGGGGGAGAAGCAAATGCAGCAGCCCATGCAGGAGAGATCATAGCAAGAGCATTCTATATTGAATAAACTTAATGTCTCAGAAATTTTGGCAGAAAGTTTTTAAAGAGAGGATGAGTGATACCAAATGGAGAATCATAAATAATTTTAAGCTACCAACATCAGAAAGAAAAAGAAAGATTAAAACAAAATATGCCTTTCAATGATTGGTTTTCCTTTCAAAGAACAAAAAGTAGTCACCAACAATCCCAATGATTAATTCATATTTTTCACGCCCCTGTGTGCTCAACAATTTCAGATTTGGAGTCCTTTTATAACTCAGTCCTAATACGTAGCGGACCTCCCTATTTCACTCAACAATCAGCTAATAGCATATCTCCTTTTGCTTTTGCATATAGAAAGCTTTTTGGAAATGTTTTGAGAGTCGTAATTTTTGCCCCACCTCCCATATTAAACAATCTAGTAAACCTGCTGAAGGTAAAACGACAGATTACAAAAACGATACGAAGAAAAAGCAAGTTGTGTAACCTTATACTCCCCCAACACAACGAACAACATTTTTAGAGCAAATAATACACTTAATGTATCAAAATCATTATTGTATTTATATAGCATGGATATTAGAGGTGTGTGTTCGACCTCTATAGGCAGAGCGTCTGCAGCTAATGCGCGGTCATCAACAACAAGAGGATTCTGACCATCTGCAGTAGCAAGATCGTGTATTCCTGCAAGAAGAGGCCGCCACCTCCTCAAAACAGCAACAAATGGGGGTAAAATAGCTTCGAGGTACTGTTTACGTAGGGGGTCCCCATCCATGCTAACAGCATGCCACACCTACATATACATCCTTCTACATAAGATAACTGGAACAATAATTCATTGTAGTTCAACCAATCATGTATGGAGTTCACAACGTGGGCTATAGTTTCATGAGTACAGCAATGAAATCAGGAAAGCGGGTATGAAACAAACCTCAGAATATAAAACACAAGATGCAACCAACACTCGTTGTCTCTTAGACTCGGAAACTGGCATGTTCAAGACTGGTGAGAGCACACTGTAGAACATCAACAAAAAGAGAATTAGTGTTCGCCAGTTATTTTCTTGTGAAATGCAGACCTCGTTCAAAGTAATAGGCACCCCAGTATACTTGGAACATTTTCATCAAACAAAGATGTTCTTTTTACATTATTCATTACCAGTGTCACCTTCTACTAAATTTTCCACTGACTAGGTGTCAAATACAAGTCTGATAGTTGACTACTGAAACTGTCTGTGCTGTTCGTGGTGGAGTGTCCTCTAGCGTACTCCAAGAAAAGTAAACAAGTAAAGATGATGCAACCATTTGTGATACATGTGGCAACCAGGGTGTGTGTGTGTGTGATGCTCGGATCCTTCAATTTTGCCAAAGTACCCATGTCATGGGTGTGGCTATTTTACACTACCTTTGGTATAAAATTTTAAAATTTTGGAAGATTCGACACTCGGATCTGTACCCGTGTCAAACACTCGTACCCGGGTTCGAGTATCATACGAGGGTGGTGACACAAACACCCCCCCCCAACTGACCCACACACAGATGCACATAGTGAAAGAGCTGCAACTATCAATGACTAGGATTAAGTTCAGAAAAAGCATAGAAAAGAAATTCAACATGAAAGAATGAGACTAGGAATACCTCCATAGCAATGCTGATCGTGGCGTCCTTGTTGATATCTGAACATTATTGTTTAGGGATAAAATATTTCCACCTTGTTGATGTAATTCATCTGATAACCCATCCTCAACATTTGCATTTCTCATTAGCATGCTATTTTCAAAACCATCATCTTCTTCCCTCATCGAAACAAGCACCATTCGGAGCATGCATAAGAAAGGTTGGTCACTGTCCAACAACTGGTAAAGTAGAGCCATTCCTCCCATTCCAGTACCAGATCCTCCTCCAATACCAAGACCACCACCAAGCCCAGACTCATCTAGCAACAAAGCTTGTAACATGGAAACTGACTTCTTTATCAAAGGAAGCTCAACCCAGTTACCGTTAGCATCCTTCTCCAAAGCAGATTTCCAGGATTCCCATCCACTGCCACCACCAAAGAAGGGGGTTGTTTTTGAAGGAAGACCAACTCCATACCACAAGCGGCTCCTGTTTTTCCAACCTTCTGCCAAATCGACTGTGCAGCTTCCATAAGACACAAATGCACAAGCAACTGATTGATAAGGTTCCGCTGCAGCTGCAGCAGTAAGCCTCTCCATCACGGATGTAGAGATTTGCCCCTTAGCATCAGCCATAGAAGCAAGCACCTGATTGGAATTAGAGACAATTATTAGCTACAAAAAGAAAGGAAATGACAACAAGAAATAGTACACCCTCCTTTCCTTAAAGAGATGTAAGCCTTCCTCAGTTTCCCTTTTGCAGCAAATTTGCTTTAATGCCATTGCCAATTAGAAAAATAAATGGCGGGTCCTGTTTCACATATTCACCTAAAAACACTATACCATTGACTTGAAGGACAAGAGACCGCAATATTGATGGACAGTCAACATTTTCTTATCTCACAAAATAAGTTCAGGTTTACTCTACTTTGGGATAGTGAGAGTGAAAAATATGGGGGGCTCACAATAAGATGAATATAATATAGCAGCAGCATGAATACGCAAATATAACAGACAACATACATCAAGAGAGAGTCCTCCAGCTTCGTTGGACGATGAATTACGATTAGACACTGCTTCCAAAGGTTCTTCGCCAATTGTGGTTGTATTTATGTTATTACCAATGGGCAGAACAAGTGAAAGAGGAGAGGCGGCACCAGCTTTAGGTCGGGAAGCACTATAAAGTTTACTTTGCAATCGTAAATGATCTTCAACAAGCATTAAAATCACAATTGCATTTTCTACCAGCGCCACCGAAAGCCGAGCAGCATTTTCTGCTCCTACCTTGGCCTCCTTTGGTGCCAATCCCTCAGCTGCAACACCAGCAGCTGCTGCAGCAATAACTTGGGTCTGCAATAGAAAAAGAGTATAGATCATATTACATGAGGCTGGCTAAGGCCCAATTTTCCAGGTGGGATGAGTAAAAAAAGAAAGAAGCAAGTAATAGGAAGTCCAACAACGTAAAGTTGAAGTATTACCTGAACCTGCAGTTCTCTGGCAGAGAAATCCAGCAACCCACCCAAAAGCCTCCTTTTAAAGATGGGTAGTGACTCCTCACGCCTTTGAAATTAGAACATAAAAAACGCATTAACTAGAAGGACAACAGTATAAAAGTAGGAACAATCATTGCTCATACTTAGGTAAAAGGAACTAAAAGAAAATATGAAATCATTATGGAATAAGAAAAGCTCAAGCAATTTTGCGAATAGATATATTAAGTTGCACAATGTAAAAGTCATGCCATTGCATTATGAAGTAGATAGATATACGGCATTTTACACCGTTAGAAATAGGTGGAGATACCTAGAAGAAGCCAACTGGTCTTAATTAACTGAAAATGCTTACACCATGTTTACTAAACGGGTAATAATAAAGTTACAAAAAAGTCACAAAAATTGGTTTACAAAATAATGTGTCATAATTGTGTTGGTGCTTTTAATTAGAGTGTGGCGGGTCCACAATCGATGCAACCAATAAAATATTGTCACCTAATTTTTTTATCCATCTTTTTGTAGGATTCTTTTGTGCCCCTAGCATTACCCTTACTAAACTACCATGAACCCAGAAGCTCCAGCTTGTCACCAATTACGAGGAAAATATAGTATATTCAAACCTCACTAGGGGAAGATAGATAGATATAAATCAGAAAGGAAAGGAAAAAAAGTGCATATATATATATATATATATATATATATATATATATATATATATATATATATATATATATGTAGCACCAAGTTGCCTATAAAGTGGCCGAGCTAACTAGAAGTTGCACAAAGGACTATTTGCAATAAGACATCTCCCAAAACAACCCATCAACCTTCTGTAATTAGAGTAGTTTCTATTTTATACACTTATGATGTATAAATGCTTATTACTCGAGCCATTTCAATTTAAGGCACAAGAGTTTTTGTAGTTCGTAAAATTCATTAGAAACTTCTTCTCTTCCTTGTATTACTCATCGTATCAAAAGAATATCTTACATCACCCAACAAATACCAATATTCATATACTCGGTTATTCAAAGTAACATTTCCATCTTCAAATCAACATTAAAAAAGTATTGTAAAAAACCGTACCTTAATCGTTGTTCTCCCGTGCTAGATCCACCAACCATTGATAGCCATTCTGCACAATGAATTGTAGCTTCAATATCCTGTCAAAGGGAAGTGATAACCAAACAATATAAATAAATTGGTAGTAACTTGAAGTTCCGGATGTGCGAAACTTAATTCAACATCATAGAAAAACAAATAACAAGATGAGGTGCTTCAGGTGACAAAGTGGGCCCTTTTAAAATGGCATCAACTATGTCCTTAAAGATTTCAACCATAACTTGGGATGGTTAAGGACAACCAAATTGGAGCCAAAAGGAATTAAAAAAATGAATATTAGAGAGGGAAAGAACTTTAGTCATCAGTCAGTGGCCTCAACACTAAGAATGATATGGATTGCTTATGTTATTTTTCCACCCCTTTAATTAATCATCACTAACATACCACCACACTTTTGGGAAGCAGATAACAAATTCCATGCTAGTTGACATTGTTGTTGAGCTTGAGCAGAGCAACCTATTGCCAGAACTTGGCCCGTGTACTACGCAGTCTAGATGTAAAGAGACAAGCTTGAGAAGTTAAGCCTATATAGCAATATTCTTTTAAAATTTTATGCATATGTTTTTGTACATAGTTTATAATTGTCGGTCTTAACATAGTTGACCCAAAGTCAACTTATATTTTATTTAATGTCCCTGAAATCCTATCCAGGTTCTGCTTATTTACTGAAGATGTAACCTGTTAAGTGAGCCACACCTTATAGTCAGTAAGGCAGCTGGCTTAACTTCTTTATGGTCCTACTTTTAGCTGCACGGGTCATATCAGAGGAGGTCATATTAATAAATTCATAATTGTGTACAAGAACTTCAACCTCTTCCCTTTTTCAACCCCTATCCGCTCAAAGACTGATAATAATGACTAAAAAAATAAACTCATGGACCAAAAAACTCTCACCTGAATAAAGCAACCAAATTTCGAAATAAGAGTAATATAGTTGCATGGTCAAATGGTTGGATAAAAAGGAGGTAGGTCGCAAACATAAAAATTACAAGTAGGAGAAGAAAAATGAACATACTCCCTCTGTCCCATCCGAAAGGGCACTTTTGGTCAACATCAGTTAACTTTGACCCAAACATTAATACAAATCTAATCATCTTATTGAAATTCTAAAAATTGTTATTCATAAACCATTTAATGATTTATCAATAACAATTTTTAGAGTTTCAATATAATGATTAGATTTGCATTAATGTTTGGGTCAAAGTTAACTGTTGTTGACCAAAAGTGCCCTTTCGGGCGGGACGGAGGGAGTATTCAACCTTCCATCCGTCTTTTTGCCGCATTGAATGCTCTAACATGATAATGAGAAAATTGTGTATGAGATCTTCCACATTTCTGAAGCTTGAAGAATAAGAGCCTCTAGCAGAAGTCTGTATGAACAAATGACACATTTAAAACATGTAAAAAACTAACAAAACAAGATTGAATTTTCTAGAGAATAACTCCAGTAGCTGCTAAATAATTAATTTATGTGCAATAAATAATCTCATCTGAACTCAGTACATTGTAAGGTAACAAGTATGATTAAATTAAACTGGTCAATTGACGGGCATAAATGTTACCTCATAGTTAGATATAAGTATCTCCAAGATCCACTCAGGCCATTCCCCCATTGAGGTAAGCCTGCTTCTGTTTTCTGGATGACTGCAAGCCAAAAACAGAAGATCCTGAAATCAAAAGGAGATGAAACATAAGAAAGTGAAAATAAAATAATAAAAAATCACAAGGTTCAAGGTGAGGAAAATTCACAGCATAGTCTCCCTTTAATTTTATAAGTGTATTACCTGCTGATAGTTTTTTTCTTCAGTTCACCATAAATTTAAAAGGTGAAAGAAAATATCCATTAAGCACGATGCCACATTAAAACTTCATATATGTGGTACAGAAATGTAGTACATGCATATCTAGGGGTGGCAAAGGTTTATCCATGGGAATTATCCATTAAGAGCTTCAATGCCTTATACTGTTGTAAATTGTACAGCTATGGTACATTGTACAACAGTCAAAAGCATAGTTAATTTTCAATGGAAACCCAATGGAAGAACCACTGCCACCCTAAGTACATCTAAATATGGCAATGGGAGAGTGAAAAGTAGTACCTGCAGTGCTCGACTTTGCAAAGAGTACGATGCATATGGAAGTGAACGCAAAAGCACCAACAAAAGCTGTGAATGCTCAAAGCGGTGTCCAGAATCATAGACGTTCAGCCCATCATCTCTTGTAGAGGCATTTATCTGAACAAATTTTTAAATTCTCAGGTGCTTGTCGCTTATATCACATAGATAAATCATCCTCAGGGTAGTAGAAATATTAGAATGAAGCCAAATCCTCAGTTGTAATTGATCAACATATAAGTTGTCGAAATGTTTGGATGGCAAGACTAATAGTAATACTAGGTTGACTAATTATGAAGTGACAGGGGGCCATGATGGGTAAAAAGAGAGATGAAACAGCATAAATCGTACCGATGCACCCAATAAAGCCATGTAGATGTTGTTAGTCATAAGCCTGTTTGGTGCAGCTTGGAAAGCCTTTTGTAGGGCAAAAAGAAGAAGAGAAACTTTATCATCAAACATGGTCCCACCACCCTCAAGCAAACCATGTAGGTTTCCTGTCACATCTGGAGGAGCATGGGCATCGAATTTCAGATGTCCTGATATTACCAAAGCACCTAACAGCCCGATTATCCCAGCAACAGTGCCATCACTCTTGTCTATATTGTATGCGTTGTTCCTTGCATTATGGCCACTTATTGAAAAATTTATGCCCCCCAAGTTTTTCGGAAAATTATTCTCGTATACCGAACTTGTCCTTGAAATATTAGAGTCTCTGGGAAAACCAATGCTGCTCGTGGGAGAATCATTATCGTAAGCTATTTCACCTGAAATAGATTCCTTCTCATCCACTACAGAATCATCACCCTGACTAATTCCTGAAGAAGCCTGGGCTAATTTATTCTCGACATTCTCAACTGAAAAGTCTTGTTTCTCATGGTCCCCAGCTTTTGCTTCACGCTGCAGTAGGACAAGAAGTGTTTCTATACCCCCACATGATAGGAATGCCTCTGCAAATGTGTGAGCTCTAGAAGTATTAGGTTGTACCACCAATCTGTAGATCAGGTGCAATACCCTGGCAACCTGGAGGGAGGTAATTATAAAAGAGATTGAGTAGCCAGAATGAAGTTTGTGCTGAAACTAATGACTAGATTTACAGCTATAGATGTTTGAAATGGTTAACAAGAAAAGATGGATGGACAGAGAGAGAGAGAGAGAGAGAGAGAGAGAGAGAGAGAGAGAGAGAGAGAGAGAGAGGGTGAGAACGTGATTAGTTTATTTATTTGACTTAGAAAGTGAAGGACATACCTCAAAACAGTCTGAGAAATCAATATACATATATATATGTGTGTGCCAAAACATCAATATACTGAACAAGAATATCCAGCATGTCACCGAATCAGAAATATTTTTATTGAGGTAATTCAAATTAATAATCCAGGTTTCGTTAATTATACACCTCTATGATAATATCATCTTCTGAGCATAATTTACGGTGACATAGAGTCGATCAATAATGGATGTTACTACCACATTTGACAGATATCTTACGCAAAAGTACATCAAAGAAAATAGTCTATAAAACTCAATCATACTTCATATACAATGGGATTTCTTATATAAGAGGCGTTTCTACAATGGTGTGAGAAATATCAGTTTAAAGAAACCAAAGCAATACTTCTATACAGTATTATATTTTTAATATTATTAAATGCTATGCAGGCAACTGTTGATTTGGAGGCCTTAAGTGAGAGAATTAGAAATCTTAACTGAGGGTAAGTGATTAACCATGAAACAGCATAAGTGTACAAGGAAATATTGTTGAGGGTCAACACCGACTCTAGATTTATTTAGAATATTCTAGAGCTTTCTAGAATATTCTACCAACTCTAGATTTATCTAGAAAATTCGAGAGCTTTCTATAATGTTCTACTAACTCCTCCTTTGGAAGATAGAAGAAGGCTCCAGATAAAGAAGAAAGAAGAAGCTTTCATACTTGAGAGAGGAGCCCAAATGAAATAGAAGTTTCTAGAGAGTTGGGGGTGATTCCTTCACCAACTTAGAGCAAGTATAAATAGGTGTTTGGGTCATTTGTTTGGCAATCAGTTAGAGAGAGCAAACAGGCATATAGTAAAAAGTCCTCCTAAGAGTTGTTATAGTGTGTGGTCTAGTACATTGTAGACTTGTGTGAGTTGTGCTTAGTAGTTGTACTCTTGTATTAAAGTGTACTACTCTTTAGTAATAAAAGAGTTATTTCATCAACAAGCTGGAAGTTCTCCAAGTAATACTAATACCTCTATTATTAGTATTACTACTTGCTGACCAATTTTAATTCAGATTTAACAATTGGTATCAGAGCGGTACGGCTAGGGACCGCCGAGTGCGACGATCAGGGATCGTAGGAACGCTGCAGGGTCGTTACGAGTTCGGTGCGCTATCCGGGATAGTGAAGCAAGTTGGTCCGGGAGGTTTACTTGATAGCACGTGGGAGAAGTGTATCAAGTCACCATGACAGATACCGTTGGCAGCACATCCGGCATGGAGAAGTTAAATGAGTACAACTATCGTGATTGGCGAACTTGTATGAAGTCATACCTTAAGGGAAGGACTTGTGGAACATTATTGACGGAAATGAGACTTCACCACCCGAGAACAATGCAGAACAGCTTCGAAAATGGGAGATTAAAGCTGGAAAAGCTTTATACGCAATCAAGACAACTATCGACAAAAGTATGCTTGCACGTAATGAGGACATCGAGGTACCGAAGGATGCTTGGGATACCTTGGCTGCTCTCTTCTCGAAGAAAAATGTTGTCCGACTACAACTACTTGAACGAGAGCTTATGAATACATCACAAGGTACGCATTCTATCGGCGACTATTTCTTTAAAATCATAAATTTATGTCGTGAAATAGAGCAGTTGGATCCTACATCAAAAATTGGGGAAGATAGAATGCGTAGGATAATAATTAACAGATTAAATCCCAAGTATTCCACATTTATCGCGGCAATCCAAGGTTGGCCGGTACAGCCATCATTACTAGACTTAGAAAATCTACTAGCTAACCAAGAAGCTCTCGCTAAGAAGATGGCTGGAGTATCACTAAAGCATACAGAAGAGGCACTATTTAGCAATCGAAGAGGGCACCCAAAGAAAGACAATGGTACAAGGAAAATGCGAGAAGACAATGAAGGGAAATCAAATGGGCAACATCAGCGAAGTCACCGAGCAGGGGGAGCTCAACGACGCCCTCAAGGAGGGGGAGCTCAACAACGTAAAACTCGATCGCAAGGAGATAGGCGTAATGGTGACGAATGCTACAACTGTGGCAAGAAGGGCCACTTTGCTCGAGATTGCCAGCTCAAGAGAAAGCATTCGAAGGCAATGTAGTAACATCCGGTGGTTATCAAGGAGATAAAAGTGAAGAAGAGTGGGACCTCGATGTGTCGTATGCAGTAGCAGATCCTTCCGAAAGTTTCTCGAATGAAGAGATAGACTTTGAAGAAGGTGCGAAAGAGAATGTAAAGAGGTGGCAGTTGCAAGTATCATATTTGAGATGGAAGATCAAGCATTTACCACGATTACGCAAAAGCCCGTTGACTACAGCAAGGACTGGATTGTTGACTCGGGATGCTCCAACCATATGACAGGTGATGAGGAGAAACTAAGTTGCATGTTTGAATATAAAGGAGGACGAGTTGTCGTGACTGCCAATAACTTGAGAATGCCAATCGCTCATATTGGTAAGACAAAGATCATGCCACGATTCAGTCCTCATCATGTGCAGTTGCAAAATGTGTTCCATGTGCCAGGTATATGAAGAACTTATTGTCCGTGTCTCAGTTGACGTCTCCAGGAAATTACGTCGTGTTTGGACCAAAGGACGTGAAGATTTATAGAGACTTAAGGATTGATAGCAAGCCGTTCATGGAAGGAAAAAGAGTGGAGTCTATTTACGTGATGTCAGCGGAGTCGGCATACGTAGATAAGACAAGGAAGAATGAGACTGCAGACTTGTGGCATGCACGGTTGGGGCATGTCAGCTATCACACGCCGAGGAAAATGATGATCGAGTCAATGTTAAAAGGGCTACCACCTTTAGACATTCGGACATATACAATCTGTGCTGGATGTCAATACGGTAAGGCACATCAGCTGCCTTATGATGAGTCAAAGTTCAGAGCCAAAGAACCGTTGGACATGGTGCACTCAGATGTGTTTGGCCGAGTCAAGCAACCAACTTTTAGCGGCATGCGTTACATGGTGACGTTTATGATGATAACTCAATGTATGTTTGTGTTTATTTTATGACAGAAAAATCTGAAACACTGGCCAAGTTTAAAGAATTCAAGGAAAAAGTGGAAAAGAAGATTGGAAGGAGCATACGGTGCCTGCGAACAGATAACGGTGGAGAATATATGTCGGAAGAATTTTCTCAATATCTTCGTGAGTTCAAGATTAGGCGACAATTGACGTGTCCAGGTACTCCGCAACAGAACGGAGTAGCGGAAAGAAAGAACCAACATCTTGCAGAGACTTGTCGAAGTATGTTGCACGCCAAGAATGTTCCCGCACGGTTTTGGGCTAAATGCATGAAAACTGCGGCACATGTAATAAATAGGCTGCCGCAAGCAAAGTTGGGGTTTGTCTCTCCTTTCCAGAAACTATGGCACACCAAGCCTACGGCAAGTCATTTTCGAGTTTTTGGTTGCGTGTGCTATATCTTCTTACCGGATCACCTTCGATCGAAATTTGACAAGAAGGCTATAAGGTGCATATTCATTGGATATGGCAATGAAAGAAAAGGATAGAAATGTTGTGACCCCACATCAGGTCGTTATCATGTATCCAGAAATGTGGTGTTTGATGAAGCATCATCTTGGTGGTCACCTCAACAAGCAGCGCTTCCAGACTCGAAGGAGATAGAAGAAAAGTTGCAAGAAAAGTTCATGGAGCAAACAAAGGAAAGAGAGTCGAGCAACCCGAAAGCTGTGAAAGTGCCGCCACTAGTTATTGAAGAGGAACAAGAGCCGACCTCTCCCATAAATTTAATCAGCTGGCAAGTCCATGGAGCACCGGTGTTCACAAAAGTCAAGGAGAACTGTCAAGTTTACAAGAAGATTCTAGAGAAGGAAGTCCAGAAGCCCCACTACAACAACAATCTATAAGGAGATCTAACAGGCAACGAAGACCAAATCCTATGTATGCAAATGCGTCACTTACAGAAGACAATAGCTTTAGAGAGCCTTCAACTTTTGAAGAGGCTGCTCAAAATCTTGAATGGAGAAAAGCTATGGACGAGGAGATGGCAGCACTTACGCAAAATGAGACATGGGATTTGGTTCCGAAATCCAAAGATGTAAAACCCATATCATGCAAGTGGGTTTACAAAGTAAAGACACGCCCTGATGGTTCGATCGAGAGATATAAAGCACGATTAGTAGCTCGTGGTTTCTCTCAACAATATGGACTAGACTATGATGAAACGTTTAGTCCCGTGGCGAAGCTCACCACTGTTCGTGTGCTACTAGCATTAGCCGCTAGCAAGTCATGGAAACTTTGGCAAATGGATGTCAAGAACGCCTTCTTACATGGGGAAGTTGATCGAGACATCTACATGGAGCAACCACAAGGATATGAACGGAAGGACCGATTGGAGTATGTGTACAAATTAAAAAAAGCTCTATATGGACTAAACCAGGCACCCAGAGCTTGGTATGGAAAGATTGCAGAGTTTCTAGTTCAAAGTGGATATGTGTTAGCACCGTCAGATTCAAGCTTGTTTGTCAAGTACGAACAAGGAAAACTAGCTATTGTGCTAGTTTATGTGGACGATTTAATCATCACAGGGGATGATATGGACGAAATTCAAAGGACAAGGGAGAACTTGTCTGTTCGATTTCAAATGAAAGAGCTTGGACAGCTAAAACACTTTCTTGGGCTTAAAGTTGATCATGATGAAGGATGTTTGTTCCTATGCCAGCAAAAGTGCCAGCAAAAGTATGCTAAAGATCTCCTACAAAGATATGTGATGCTTGATTGTAAACCAATCTCCACCCCATTAGAAGTCAATGCGAAGTTATGTGCCGAAGAAGGGAAAGATCTTGAAGATGGAACAATGTATCGGCAGTTACTAAGTAGTCTAATCTACTTAACCTTGACGAGACCAGACATCTCATTCGTAGTGGGAGTTGTTAGCCGATTTATGCAAAAGCCAAAGAAACCTCACTTGGAAGTTGTTAAAAGAATTCTGAGGTACGTTAAAGGCACTATTGACTATGGGCTTCTATATAAGAAAGGTGGAGCTTGCAAAGTGATAGGCTATTGTGATGTGGACTATGCCGGTGATCATGATACTCGACGCTCAACAACCGAGCATGTGTTCGGTCTTGGCTCAGGAGTAGTCACGTGGTGTAGCAAAAGACAATCAATAGTGTCATTATCAACCACTGAAGCGGTGTACAGATCAGCGGCAATGGCAGCTCAAGAAAGTACATGGTTGATGAAGTTACCGGAGGATCTACATCAACCAAACGACTATGCAGTTGAGCTACATTGTGATAACCAATCAGCTATTCGTTTGGCGGAAAATACAGTATTTCATGCTCGGACAAAACATGTGGAAGTACACCACCATTTCATGAGGGAGAAAGTGTTACAAGGAAAGATACGTATGTGCCCCATCAAAACCGAGGACCAAGTTGCAGATGTTCTTACAAAGAGTCTAAGCATAAAGAAGTTTGTTCGAGAACAACTTGGAATAACTACAAGGTCGACTCTAGATTTATCTATAATATTCTAGAGCTTTCTAGAATGTTCTACCAACTCTAAATTTATCTAGAAAATTCGAGAGCTTTCTAGAATATTCTACTAACTCCTCCTTTGGAAGATAGAAGAAGGCTCCAGATAAAGAAGAAAGAAGAAGCTTCCATACTTGAGAGAGGAGCCCAAATGAAATAGAAGTTTGTGGAGAGTTGGGGGTGATTCCTTCACCAACTTAGAGCAAGTATAAATAGGTGTTTGGGTCATTTGTTTGGCAATCAGTTAGAGAGAGCAAACAGGCATATAGTAAAGAGTTTATAGTGTGTGGTCTAGTACATTGTAGACTTGTGTAAGTTGTGCTTAGTAGTTGTACTCTTGTATTAAAGTGTACTACTTTTTAGTAATAAAAGAATTATTTCATCAACAAGCTGCTGGAAGTTCTCCAAGTAATACTAATACCTCTATTATTAGTATTACTACTTGCTGACCAATTTTGATTCAGATTCAACAAATATATGTGAAGGTTCACCTATTAATCCTTCTAAATATCAGAGGGTATCCCCTGGAACGCTCCAAGAAGAGGCAAACTAACCTAAACTTCAATAACGCCCAATCTAGTGAAAGCCTACAATTGCCTAGAAATGAGAATATAAAGATTTTACAAAGGAATATATCATTCTTCACATCAGAATTTGGTCCAGTTTTCAGCATGCACACGATCTACCACGCAGCTGGAGTAGATTTTGTAGATGAACGTAAATAGGCTGGTATTTAAATTTAGCTTTAGTGAGAGTTCCTTGCGTTCATGGAATCTTTGGTGTTTTCCCATTTTTTTTAATTTATGTCCCACTCACACACACACACATATATATATATTTCTTTTTACTATCATTATTATTATTTTTCTTCTTTGCTTTTTCCAATTTTTATTCCCGCCTATTTCTTCTAACTCTTTTTGTTCCTCACATCTTTTCTTTCACGATGACATATACATATACGGACTCATGTTGGCCGACCCCAAATTATATCGCGGACTAAGGCTTTGTTGTTGTTGTATACTCCTCGAAGCCTCCCCCTCTCCCCTCACTTGTGGCTGTGTTTTGGAACCTCTGCACTTGCCAAAAAAGCCAACAAAATTCTGTGTATAAGTTGTTAGACATGTCGATTAACAGTCACATGCTTCCAGCGCTGATGCAATGTGATTGGTCATGCAACAAAGAATAAAAATGGGCTTTCATCATTCAAATTTGGAGTTTATGAAATCTACTTGCCGTCTAATTTGGAGTTTATGAAATCTACTGCTGCCAACTTAGAAAGGAGGCCCCGGTGAACTTATCCCATTGAAGGTGGTGAATTAAGATAGGTACAGCTATGGACATCAATAAGGGGTATGACAAATTCATTATCTAATCAGAACCATATTACATTGGTATTACCTGATTTTGTTGTGGACAGTCGATCATGAATCCAAGTAAACAACGAACATCGTCCACAGCCATGGAAGGAGGAGCTGCCACTACAAGAAGCTCAATAACTACCAAAAGCTCATCTACTAAAGCATTAACTTCTCCAACAGGACGTGTTGCTTCATTAGAAAACGTATTCATCGAATCCTTTTCGCGAATTATCCAATAGCATCGCCTGCAGCCATCAAGAAGTGTCTGAATAGCATTTGCATTTCGCATTACAGATGACTCTGTGAAAACCATATCTGCTAATGAGGAAAAGAGCTTCTTTTGCAGACCGTAGCTACATAAGCTCCAAATTTTCAAATCCAGTAGCAGTGTACTGAAAAGCTGCACTTTCAGGGCATGATTGTTCTTCTGAGATTGACATAAAGAAACTATTGATGCAACAAGTTCCTCATTTGTAACTCCATGCTTAGCAATATCGAGGGAAGATAAAGTTTGTAGAAGATAGTTCAGAATTCTTGACAAAACCTCAGGCCCCCTTCTACGGCTCAGCTCATCATTGTTTCCAGGGTGTTGAACTGCCATGGAAATGATCCTGAATATTGGAGCAGCAAGAGTTGTTGTGGCTGAGCACAAAGTAAGATTCCCTTGTTGCGGTTCCAAGCTATTATAATGAACTTTGCTTACTACCAAAGGAAGTAGCGACATAGGACCTCCATATGCCAGGGACCACAAAGTTTCTGCTGGACGCGACCTTGTAGCAACATGTACGTGCCCTAGAACCTCAGCCGGTCTCCGGATCATGCCTGAAACAAATGCAAGTATTCTTAAGAAAGTATATGCTATTGTTCAACATTACTTTTGAAACTATAATCAATATAGTAGAAACAACAACTTTACATGAAAGATTTCTAAAGGAAGAATCCAAGCTTCTCGAAACGATGTTATATGGATATGGCCCCTTTTTAATGTGTCACCTTCACTTTCATTTGCCTTTTTTTCAATTTGGTTTAACTATAACTTGCACAATATGAGATTGTGCATGCGGGTGTATTGGTGGATTTGACAATACACAGATACTTTTTGATTTTAGAAAGGGGTTTGAAGTAATTTAAATTCAGATAGGAAGGACTATCTTGTTAACTTGAGTAAAAATAAACATGCATGTGAGTCTCTTTCTCTTTCTCTTTCCCTCCCCCACCCTCTTTTGGCAGGAAACAAGTCCTTGTGTCAGTTTTACAGAAGATGAAAATGCACGGAAATGTTGCAGACTACAGACAGTCATCAATACACTGGTGAAATAATACACAACACTTGATACTTTCTGTTTTCTTATTTTTTCTGTTTCTGTATACAAAGCATTTTGCCTCCAGAAAGAGCAGAAATGCTGCCCAAATTGGATTTTCAATAGAGGCCCAGAAGAAATCAACCCCACTAAATTAACATCTAGCACTCTACATTGAATCACTGAAAACAAGAAGCAGACGTGTCCAAAAAGAGTTGAGGCTAGAAATAACTAGGACTCAAGTCTCAATTTAGAGGATGGGTGATAAGGTAAGAGCAAAATGCAAAGATGGATAACAGGAAGGAAAAAGTAACACTTGTGCTATATTTTTCGACTTTAAGGTTGCCAAGTTTCAAAATCTTTCATATAATTTGATTAAAAACACAAGTGAAAACCAAAACTGCTGCCCTGCCATGTACTCAAGAAAACAAAGAAATGCATCAGATTATTATCAGTAGCATTGCAGGTTAGGCCGCATTGAGCTAGTGACTTTAGGAGATAAGAGATAGCCCATAAAAGTCAAAAAGCTCTTGTTTAACTTGCTTGAGAATGTAAGAGACTTTAAGCACCTGCTGCACCGGAAGGAGAAGCATCTGGACAGTAGCGCCCACTAAGTAGACTAGGATGATATAAAAGGTGAAGATATCCTCCAATCTCTGCATCCAAAAGTGCACTTTCTTCTGCCATATTTCGCACATGGGCATTTGTTGCTAGCCATGGTAATCCTGCCCCATTACCAAAAGAAGGAAGTGCATCCCCTCCCCTGGCAGCCAACCGTGACATTCTCTCCAGCCCAATTGGCTCCTTGAAGATATATACAGGTCCCATCTCAGCAAACAAAGGGCATTGGCGTCGACGACGCTGCAAACCAGCCATTGTTGGAGGTGGGTTAGTTCCAATGCAGCAAAAGGCGAGTGGCTTGGAGATTCGAGGGAAATCAAAAGGACGACTTTCATACAAGGTTCCATCAATATATAGTCTTAGCTCACTCTCTGCCTTCCCAAGTAACCCATGCTTAGAAGTATGCTCCAGACCAATGAAATACCAACACTGTGGCTTAAATGCATGTGTGAAATGTAAGGATGCTTTCTTCCCCTTCCCACAACCACATTCAACCACTAAAAATTGAGCATGAAAGTATGCTTCCATGCCTTGATTATCAGCAGATAAGAAGCTGAAAAGTCGAGGCATATGTGCTGTGCCTTCACCTGCTAGTGCACTAGCGGCTGCAGCAGCGGATACTGCCGATGATTTTCCCGATTTAGCTGCTGCGGCTGCTGCAATTGCTGCAGCAGCAGTTGCTGTATTTAGAGTGTCTGCAAATGATTCAATGTAGATCCATGTCACAAAAGCATATCCGTTGGGGAATGGCCAACGGCTCTCCCCCGGACCAAGCAAACCAGAGCTTTCACCATCAAATTCAAATGTTGATAGTGGGCTCCTAGATTCTTTTCCACACATGGATTTTTCCAACGAAAGCATTAAAGGAGTTGCCCATACGGTATTAATTGTTTTCATGATCACTTGGAACCACCTATGCAGATCGATTACACTAATGGAATGTCCAGCTAAGTATTGAATGCAGGAGCATAAGGGAGTTCCATCCCATCTCAATTGCTCCACTGAGCTGCCATCCTGAACAAAGATCTTCTCAGCTGACCGCATAAGAACACTCAGTAAACCAGCTGAGGAACACATGGCTCTGTTTCTTGTGCAGGAACGTAATATAGCAAGCAATCCCCTAACCATTCGAGTCCTGGGGGACATAAGACCCTCAAGATCTGACAACCAAGGAAGCCAAGGAATAAGCTCACCTGCAACAATGGCAGCCCTTGAGTTTAACATCACACTAGGTGGATTGTTATCATCGTCTTCGTCAAAAGACTCAACGCCTCCCATTGTGGCAAGAAGCGAATCAACTACCAAGAAAGCAATGCTCTCTGCATCTTCTCCATTTCCGAAACTCTCTATTCCACTTACAATATTCTTCAGATTGTCCATGCTTTCAGGCTTCCCCATAATAGCAGAATCCACTAAATGTAAGAGCTCTGGCGACACATTTGGCATGGCAGGTTTTGGCTTAGGCTTCTGCGGCGAGCTGACTGGTGAGTATCCGCCGCTATCCCCATATGAATACAAGGCAGAATCAAGACTAGTAGAAGAGGATGAGTGTGTCATGAAACGAGGCGACTGTCTCTCGGAGCCCGGGCTTGAGTTGTGATGATCATGGTGGATTGCAGCAGCTTGAGGAGACTCCAGTTCTAAGTGGCCTTTCCGGAACGAAAATTCAAAGGTATCCTCACTCCCAGCCGATGAGGGTCTCAAATTTTCTGAATTCAAAGATAGATCTAGCTCCACACGACTACCTTGTAAATCCTCAGCATTTCTCTCTTGATCTTTTAAAGACACACGCTCAAACATGTCATCTTCCACATTTTTTTCTGCATTATCAATCCTCTTTAAATCTACATTACTGCTTATATCATCTTTTATACCACCAGTAGTGTCAACATGTTCAGAATTAGGTGTTCCTACTCTTTCATCTACTCTACTGCATTCTCGAGAATCTGGATCACTCCCAGAAACTTGAACCGGTTCATGTTTTTCTTCTTCTTCTTCCATCATATAACTATTGTTGAGTTACCTAACAGAGTGTCATGGAAACTTACCTGCAAATATTAATTATATAAGCATATAGAGAGGTGTGATTTTAAAAGTAGATCAAAAGAACTTTCCCATATGGAAAGTGTGTAAACGCTCATGTTTTAGAATGAAAAAAAAAAGAGTGACTTTTCTAGTAGGATCAAATTTACCCTTATTACTTTGGAAAAGCAATTGTTAGCCATGTACATTGAATCATGTGAGGTACTTAGAACGAGTAAATCAGAAAGTTCTTATTGCTAATAAATGTGAGTCAAAAACCAGAAGCTCAAAGCCAGAGCTCCTCTGTTCCACTCAATGAGTACCCAGTTTAACAGTCGAATATCTAAGATGTGCATAACTACCCTAGGAACTAACCGTAATAACTGAAGTATTTATTGTATCCAACTTGTTTCGTGTGAGAAATTCAAGCTTAATTCAGATGCCGGGAGTCTCTGAAAGCAACAGGGTAAAAACCCCATACGAGAAGAGTATACTATACAGCATCCACTCTACATTACGTGGGCATCTTAGCTGGAAATTTAAAGCTTCAAAATTGAATGGGAGCTCAATCTGTATTGGTTAAATATTCAGCCAGTCGAAATCGTTTAAAATATACTAATACTTATCCACCTAAACTAACTCACATAAACTGGAATCAGCATTGCATATCATAAGCTCCATATGGAAACAAAAACTACACAGAGATTTCAGAAACCCCATTTGAAGTCAGATCAATAAATTACATCAAACTGCAGTAAAATTCATATAATGTCATAGATCTAAGCTATCATGCTACAGACAAATTACAATGTCATAACACATCGCAGTGTATATATCAATCATTACCCTTGATTCAAGAACAAACAACATAATATCTTCAAAAATCATAGATAAATTGCTAAAGTACAGTCATTGGAAATAAGAAATGCTGCGGATCAAAACGATTGGATAAATATACCTGTGTTGAAATTGGGATCGCCGGTTTAAGATTTGATTGTATGTTTGGGCATGAATATGATTAAAACGATCAAATTTTTGTTTTGAGAAAATGTAATGGCAGAATGGAAATGAGGAGAGAGAGAGGTCGGAGGGAGGGAGGGAGGGAGGGAAGAGACTCGAAATAGGAGGCGAGTTGAGCGCGAGAAAAGAAGAAAGCCCAAATGTAACAACTATGGGGCACTTTATTTGTTGGGCTGTGATGGGTCAAGTCAAGACCCCCTATTTCAATTTTGCTAGGTCCGTCCAAGATGGCTTGGGCCTTCAAACCATCTCCAACAGTTTACTTCAAATTTTACTTCAAAATATCAAAATGATGCAATTTTAACATCAAATATCTCACACCATCTCCAACAGCTTACTTCAAATTTTGCATCAAATAAGAATCTTTACAGTAAATGCTTGTAATTTCATTTAATTAAAATATTTTTCATTAATCTTATTTAATATTATTCAAATTAATATTATTCAAATTGCATTATATTAAATAGTATGTCATAAAATTTAAATAAGACAATTAATAACTATAAATAAATAAATTTAAAATAAAAATTTATTAGAAGAAACATTAGAATAGATAATTAAAACAAAATGCTTGTTTTAATTATCTATTGGGATTAAAAAAAGCTAAACTTAAGAGAAAACAAAGTAATGACTCCGCAATAGCTGTCAATGTGTTAACACGTCAAAATGAAGAATTGATGGAAGTGATGAAACAGAAAGTTGAGTGCAAACAATTGCGCAAGGAACGTAAATTAATGACGATAAACATCAACACTATTTCGGATCCAGTTGCACGGGCGTACATTGAAAGTGAACGGACAAAAATAATGCAGAAAAGAGCTGATCAACAAAATTTTCAAATTTCAAATAACATAGATGGATTTGGAAGCTTATACCAAAATATTGAACCATCAGGTAACGATCTATCTGATTATTAAAAATGATTTCAATTTCATGTAATTTGTATTTGTATTTTTTTTTTTGAATTTGTATTTCCACTTTTAATGTATTTTTACTTGTGTTTGTATTTTAAATTTATATTTTCACTTTGAATGTATTTTTATTTGTGTTTGTATTTTAAATTTGTATTTCCACTTTGAATGTATTTTTATTTGTGTTTGTATTTTAAATTTGTATTTCAAGTGAGTTTCTCAAATTAATTCTTATTTTTTATTTCATTTTCAATATTTTAGCATATTTTCAAAGTTTTGTAATTTTATTTAAAAAATTAAGAGTTGGTCTTATAAAAAACGCGTTTTTTCTGGCACTTAGAAAAAACGTGTTTTGTGTTTCCCCATTTGTGCCAGTGCCAGTGCCAGTTAAACAAAGTGCCAGTGTGATAAAGTGCCTGTGCATGTGTAACAAAATGCCAGTGAAAAAAGTGTCAGTACCAATTTAACAAAGTGCCAGTGTAAACTGGCACTGACACTTTTTACACGGGCACTTTTATATACATGAACTGGCACTCTTCACACTGGCACTCTGTTACACTAACACTGGTACTTTATTACACTAACATTTTTGCCGGCTCTCAAAAACACAAGCACTGGCATTCAAAAACACATGCACTGGCATTCAAAAACACATGCACTGGCACTCAAAAACACATACACTGGCACTCAAAAAACACTGGTAATCATTTTTGCTGGCATTCAAAAAAACATGGACTGGCATTCAAAAAAACATGGGCTGGCATTCAAAATCAGTAATCATTTGCTGGCATTCAAAAAAACATGGACTGGCATTCAAAAACACATGCACTGGCACTCAAAAACACATGCACTGGCACTCAAAAATACTGGTAATAATTTTTGTTGGCTCTCAAAAACACAAGCACTGGCACTCATAAACACATGGACTGGCACTCCAAAACACATACACTGGCATCTAATTACCCAGTCCCCTGCACACCATTCTTTCAATTTACCAAATCAAACAACCACCACCAATAACAAAAATACAATTGAAGATGATCAATCAAAATACAAATTGAAGGATTAGAGAGAGAAAGGGCGACAGTTGTGGAAGTCACGGCCATAGGGACGAACCCAATCGACGTCGAAGAAAATGGGAGCTTTCTTTTTCTTGTGAGTAGTTGGCGACGGAGAGTAGGTCGCCGGAGTTGTTCCAGCTTTCCCAGCCATAAAAAGGTTTAATCGCCGGTGTGATTTCTGTTTTTGTAGCAGCGAGAGTAGATGGAGTTCTGGTCGACGGAAAGATTGAATGAAGAACATGTCTTCAATTTATCCGTCTAACGATAACTTCGCCGGAGAGAGATTGGATTGGTGAGGACCGTGGCCGGAGAGGGATTGAGGTCGCCATTGGCGATTAGAGAGAGAAAGGGAGAGAGTTGTACGTCTTTGCGTTTAGAGAGAGAGTAGTGAGAGAGAATGAGAGTGAGCTATGCGGGATGTGGGTAAAAACACGTTTTTTTCTAACTTAACAAAAAATGCATTTTTTACAAGTTTTTTGCAAAAATTAATGGTAAAAATTCAAAATATAAATAATAAATACTGATGATGCAGGAATACGTTTAGGCTCAGCTCTGGGTCCAGCTAATGATTTGGGCTGACTTTGGATCTGCACAACACAAGAAATACACCGTGAACTGCGTCAGGGCTTGTCCGACAAGGCCCTCCGGCATGAGAATCAGCGTTTGGACTAGAGAAAGGTAATATGAAGATGGTGGGTGTGTGTATACATGAATATGTAAAGTTACATTACCCTAGCCCATGACACTGTTCTCATATTTATAGTGGAGGAAATGGAACTAGGGTTTCCATCTGAACCGTTGGATTGGGTGGTGGCCAGCCGTTGGATCATCTTTGTTCCCTAGGCGTACGCGTGGCATGTTGGGATTGCTCCGCCTAAGTAAGGACACTGCTGTGTCTGACACGGATAAGTTGTTTGCCTTATAATAGAAAGTCAACCTGTACACTTTTGGTGCTACTACTGGTTCCGTGATTGCACGTGCAGAATGGCCCAGTGGTAGGTCTGACTTTATCCCAAAATAGCCTATTAAGTAAGCTTACTGAGGAAGCTAAATAAAGGGACGATCTGGAGATGTATGTCCTGTAAGGTCGTCTTCTTAAGAGATGACTCAACGAGCGAGTGGCCGAGTGAGTTGTCTCGTCCTCCAGGTGAGTTAGGTTGATCAATGGCGACGACGGTCACTCCTCGTTAGATGGGTTCTGACCCATATGGTGGGGAGGCTCGTCATTAGATGGGCTTGATCGCTCATTGGCGACGACCGCCATGTATTGTGCGACGGGCCGTGACCCAAACCTTGATGGGCCTCCTTAGTCTTGATCCCTTAGTGGGCTTGCTGGGCCCATTATCTCGTAGGGATCATACTGCGCCTGGCCCATTACGAAATATTCCGTTCAGTGGCCCCCAACTCATGGGTCGTCTTGACGGGCCGGGAGTTAGCGTTGTCTTTTTAGGGTTGTTCATACGACCGTCAATTTCAAATTTGAAATGTAGTGACGTCATCGTTGATGACGTGGGCGGCTAGGATTCCTCCCTTAAATGACACACGTCCCGTGATGGGACATTCCCCTCGAAAATCACAGAGAGTATTTAATGCTCCCCATCATTACACCGTTTGGGTTTCCTAGGCCAAAACCCTTCATCTTCTCTGAGTATAAAAACCTCCCCACTTCTCCACTTTGAACTTTTCGCAACTAAAATTCTTGAGAGCATTTGGCAAGGAGAAAGATTCCGACAACCAGCAAGAACATCTCCGGCGACCAAGAAACTTTTCCGGCGACATTGGGGGTTCTGGCTTCTCCGTCTCTGCTGCAACTGGGAGCTTGGATTAGGGACTTTTTCGATCTCCCACCGGAAAACTCACCGGAAAACTCATCTGCAAATCCTTCATCAGGTAATCTCTTTGATTGTTCTTCGTTTTCTTGGTTTTCCTGGGGGTTTAGAAATTTGAACAATGGCGCCCAGAACAGTGAGCTTTGAGAGAGGGGTTAAATTTGGTTTTGGGCTCAACCAAAGGGTATACAAATGTGCTAGGGGCATTTGGAGAGAAATCCCTTTGGTTGAATGTTCTTCAATTCTGGAGAAATTTGGTTTTGAAAATGAGCCCTTGGGATTTCCAACTGGTGAGGTTCTTGGGGAATTTGAGGAAGATGATCCAAGGGTCACACCCTTCAGGTCAATGAACGACCTACCCAGTCATATACAAACCAACTATTCCTTGTCCCGTCGTGATTCACTTAGGAGTTTGGTTTCAGGGGAATATAAGTTGCCCTTAGATAGGTCGTCGCCTAAGGATGTTAGGAGTGATTCCCTTGCTCTTTCCACTTGTTTTGTAGCAATCGATCACGACGGTCATACCAACCAACCAATCCAAGATGTCAACAAGGCTAGCACAAGTGTCGGGGGCCCTCGAATAGTCGATGCCTTCCATACAAGTGTACCGGGGCGCAATGAACAAGGCTTTGGAGCCGGGGCAGAAGGGAGATGGGCCATTCCCAAGATCCAGACCAGGAAAAAGGACATTGGGACCCAAATAATTGACGCCCTTCGAGATTCTTACAGGGTCCAAGGCTCCTCATACCGTCTCGAGTATCTCAGTCAGGCTGAATTTGAGCCTCGTCGTCAGGCCCTTCTCACCAGCAAGGAAAAAGTAGCCTTTTTCTACAAACACTTCGAGCTTGGATTGAGGTTACCCCTTGACCCTTTCATCAATGAGTTCCTAGAGGACTCGTCTTGTGTGCCGATGGAGCTAAGTGCCAACGCCGTCAGAATTATGTCCGCCTTCATCGTAGTCTGCAGATTCCTAGGCCACGAGCCTTGTAATAAAGTCTTTCGTCAATACTATAGGACGACCCGAACCACAGCTCGTGGGAAATCCGTGGTTAGTGTTGCTGCACATAGGAATGTACGGGGCTTGTTTCTGGATACTCAAAACAAGGTCTATGGTTGGGAGAACCACATGATCGTTGTTGAAAGCAGAGTAGGTTGGCAGTTTCCTTTTCCAGAGAGTCAAAAGTTGGTTATTGATGATTATGTTTGGCCGGCTCCGTGGGCCAATGAGTTAAAGAAGAAGATCGATGCCTTGTTAGACCTCGGCTGGGTGTCGTATAGAGACATCGAGGCTTCTCAGTGGAGATATATCAGGGCCGGGATGATGTCTAGCCCGTCGATAGGGCCTCAGCCGTTGGTTAAGATTGATCTGGACGCCCGTTATCCCGTGTGGATCGTTCATGAGAACTTGGCCTGGGGGTCAAATTGTGTGAATTGTGTGGGGACGCGGGCCGGCCGTCCTGAAGATCATTGTGTTAACTTAAAGATGACTGGGGGTTAAGTCCTTACAACTTGTCTTTTTATTTTTAGTACTTTCTCTTGGTCTCGTAGTGAGTGACTTAACCTTTCTCGTCTTTTGTTTTGCAGTTCTCACTCAGGCCGACGCCGACCGAATCGAAGCTAAGATCATGAGTGGAGCCATCAGAGCCAACGACAGGAGGTCTCAAAGGGGGGACAGGGCTGCTTCCAATGCTATCCATGATCGTCAGGAGAAAATGACGATGAGAAACGATGAGCTTCCCAAGGACGCCTCTGGCGCCATCCCCCTGATCGAAAGGGAGCCGTGGTTGAGGGGCTCAACACCGGAGGCCGTCAAGTTCTGGTTAACGAGCTAGAAAAAGCTGCAGGTGCTGGGGATGAGGTTGAGACAAGTGCTGATGCCGGTGCTAACAAACAGATTGTCGTTGCTGAGGAGGGTGAGCATGTCAAACCTGAGACCGTCGGGAGCTCTGACTCCAACCCTGAGGTGGTCGGCGAAGGGAGCCATGTCTCTAGGAAAAGGAAAGATCCTCCTACGGGCTCTGGGGGAGAGAAAGAGAGATTTAAGAAAGCTTTCTTCGATCTTCCCTCTACCTCCGACCCTGCAGCTCCCGACTCATACTCTGCGAGCATGACGAGGGAGAAGGTGATAGAGCTGGCAACTCAGCTCACCCAGGTTCCTTCAATATCTGGGATCCCATATCTGAAGAGGGATGTCTTGCCGCTCATCATGGGGACAGCCGTCACCCGATGAGCTAGGGATGTGGGTCTTGTTCGGAGGCTGAAGGAAGCCAAGCTATCCCCAGAAACTTATCTGGCTCGTCTTGGGATGATCCAGACCGAGGTAGTTCATATTCATATTTATATTTTACAAGTTTTTCTTTATCATCCTGTACTTGTACTGATGATTTTGTTGATGCAGCTGTCGTCGATGATGGATGTTATGACCTCCGACTATAGGGAGTGTATTGACGCCGAGCACCGGGGTAGTGAGCAGCTCGTTCAGTCTGTGGGAGCCAAGGAGACAGCGGAGCAGAAGCTTGCTGAGGCAGAGAAGAATGTCGGCGATTTGATGGCCGCCTACGAGTCTTTAATGGCCCAGAAGGACGAGGCTCTGGTGGAGGTCGGCCTCTTAAAGAATGATAAAGCCAAGTTGGCATCTGACAAGGAGAAGGCAGAGGCAGATGTGAAGATCTTGACGACCGGTCTTCGTGCCGCTGAGAACAAGCTTGAAAAGATGAAGAACGACTACGAGGTTGCTCGAGGTCGGATCGAAGAGATGAAGGTTGACCATGAGGCTGCCTTGGCCCAAGCTAGATTGGACATTGTCAAAGAGTATAAGGAGGTCAATGAATGCCTCCTGATGATTACTGAGAAGGCCAAGGGTTTCTTCAAGGTCAGAGCCAAGCATCTGGCTCGACGAGCTCTGGTTGATCAGGAGATGAAGGATTTAATCCTCATAAGGAAACTTGCGGATCTCTGTGCCGAGGAATCATATGACTCGACCGCTCGCTCAGCCCATACTCTCCTCCCCTTTGATGATAATGATTTAATGATCATTAAGGAGGATGATGAAAAGGATGGGAAGGAGGAGTGGGCTATCCCGGCCGTAGATCCCAAGAATTTCGACGCTTATTATGCTTATTTTGTTGAAGACGGACCTGATCCAGATGAGACTCCCCTGAATGTCGATGGTCCACAGTAATCATTACTTGTAATTGGCAAACAATGTTTCATTTCAGTTTTATGGTTCTAAACATTGTTTCAGACAATTTATGCTTTGTAATGTAAGTGGCCCGTTTCCTTGTCGTTTAGAGGGGGTCGTACAATATTTTGCTTAATTAATGCTTGTTATTTTATGCTCGTTAATCTGTATGTTAACGTAGATAGCATGCGATAATAAGTTATTAAATGAGTAAGTTTGAAGACAAGTTTGTTTGGTCGTCGTAAGTGATGACCAGAACATAGGTCATCCTAATATGACTGACCCTTGTTCATACTTGTGCTTTTTACTTCTCACATGGCTCATAGGTATAGTACGAAGGTCCGTAAATCTTAGCTCGTAAGCAAGATTGTTCGGACGAGTCGTCTTATTCCGTTATAGCTATCGACGAAGTCTGGCTTCGTCTAACCTTTATACTTGGCTAAAGTAAATGTAGGTCGAAGTCTGGCTTCGATTTGATCTTTATACTTGATCAAAGTGAACGTGAGGGTCAAAGTCCGGCTTCGACCGATCTAAATTTCTTGAGTTTGTAGTGTATGAAGTCAACAAAGCGACGAACTTCCATTGATAACTTTTGATCAGCCACGATCTTACATTGATAGATAACTCCTGATCACTTTTTAAACTACTAGGATTCATAGATATCCCTTACAAAACTTCTAAAGACTTCAAAAACTTGTTCTGAAAGAGTTACATAAAGAACCACAAAGTACGGTGCCCTAAGGGCGCTGGGGTTTGACGACGAGCTCAGAAGTAATATCTTGTGAGATGATTAGCATGCCATGGGTGTTTGAGTTTTTCACCGTTGGGTTTGGCAAGTCTTTATGTTCCTTCTCTGACCACGTTAGTGACGATGTATGGCCCCTCCCAATTGGGGGAGAGCTTGTTCTGACGGGCCTTGAGGCCCGTTGCTTCAATTTTTCTCAAAACATAATCTCCGACCTTGAAAATCCTTTTCTTTATCTTCTTGTCATGGTACTCCTTGGTCCTCTTTTTGTAGTTAGCCATTCTTAATTGAGCGTCAAGTCGTTGCTCGTCCAAGAGGTCAAGGTCGACCTGTCTGCTGTGGATATTTCTTTCAACGTCGTAGAATGCCACCCGATCGGTAGGAAGTTGAAGCTCGGCGGGAGCCATGGCCTCTGAGCCGTAGGACAAAGCAAATGGGGTTTCCCCCGTAGGCCCCCGGATGGTTGTCCGAACTGCCCAAAGAGCCGACGGGAGTTCGTCCAACCACCTCCCATCACGACCCTCATGATTTTTGCATAGGGCCGACAAGACAAGTTTATTTGCTGCTTCAGCTTGCCCGTTGCCTTGGAGATAGGCGACGGACGACTTTGAATGCTTTACTCCCATTCTATTCAGCTCCTGCTCAAACTTCTTCGAAAATTGTAATCCGTTGTCAGAGACAATCACCCTGGGAATTCCAAAACGGCACCATATTGAGTCGTGAATAAAGCTTAAGGCATTATTTTCTGTGCCTTGGCTTCAACCCATTTCGAGAAATAATCCACCGCCACAATCACGTATTTTACTCCTCCCTTGGCCTGTGGAAAAGGCCCAATCAAGTCAACACCCCACATGTCAAATGGCCAAGCTGCCATAACTGGGGTCTGCTCTGTCATCGGGAGCTTCGGAAGATCGGCGAATCTTTGGCAGGTGTCACACTTTCTTACAAACTGCTTTGCATCTTCACGCAAGTGAGGCCAGTAGTATCCCATAGTGATTAGCTTGTCAGCAAGTGTTCGGGCTCCAGGGTGGCCCCCACACTCTCCTCGATGCACCTCAAAAAGCAGGTTGACAACTATGTCAGGATGGACACATTTCAGCAGTGGTTTGTGATGGATCGTCTATAAAGCTCACCCTCTACGACTGAAAAATGGGCAGCTTTCCTCTTGATTTGATGTGCCATTACCTCGTCAGATGGTAGCTCGTCATTTTCAATAAAGGCCTTCAGATCGTCAATCCAACACCTGGGACCGTCCCCAACTCATATGATCTTCTCTCTCTCGTAGGCTGGCTGCTCAAGGTAGGCCAGGTGGTGGCCATGCTCATCCTCTGGCAGTTGATCCGTGGCCAGCATTGAAAGTAGGTCGGCGTGCTCGTTGTCTTCCCTGGCAATTCGCTGGATGGCCCAAAATTCTAGCCCTTTTATAAACTCCCCGACTAACGAGTGATACTTCTGTAAGGTGGAATCAACGACCTGGTAATCTCCATGGACTTGGTTGACAATTAATTGAGAATCACAATAAGCCACTATTTTTGTTACCCTGAAGCACTTAGCATATTCAATTGCTGCGATAAGTGCCTCGTATTCCGCTTGGTTGTTTGACGCTTGGAACTTGAACCTCAGGACTTCTTCAAAAACAGTTCCGCTTTCTGGCTCGACTAGTACAATTCTATCTCCACTTAGATCTCTCGTCGCTGATCCATCTGAAAAGATCTTCCAGCACCCAATAGGCAAAGCCAACTCTTCCGGCTTGTCGTCGACCTGCTTGCCCTTGCTCATTTTTAGAGGTGGCCTTTGTTGGTCGTCATCTGAACAGAACATCGTTTCAATTAAGAAATCGGCCAAGGCTTGGGACTGCAAGGTCTTCCGTGCTCTATATTGGATGTCAAATTCGGTCAATTCGATGGTACGACCAGAGCTTTCAGGACGATGTAGGATTTTTCGTAGTGGAGCATCTATATAAACGACAATGGGATGGGCTGAGAAATAGACTCGTAGCTTTTGTGCTGCGATGACGAGAGCATAAGCTATTTTCTCAGCGTTGAAGTAACGGGTCTCCACATCAGACAAAGCTTTGCTTACATAATATACTGGCTTCTGTATCCCATCCTCCTCCTTGACCAACACGGCAGCAACGGCCTTGTCACTCGCCGAGAGGTTGCAACGGGGCTGCTAAGGAGTGGTGGGGAGCCAAGGTATTCTTTAAGCTGATTGAACGACCTAGAACATTCTTCTGTCCATTTGAAATCCTTTGCGCCACGAAGAGCCTTGAAGAAAGGAAGTGATCTTTCGGCGGACTTTGAAATGAAACGACCTAGGGCTGCCACTCGTCCATTGAGCCTTTGGACCTCCTTGATGCTTGTAGGCTAGGTCATATCAATCAAAGCTTTAATCTTTTCGGGGTTAGCCTCAATTCCCCTTTGGGAGAGCATGAATCCCAAGAATTTGCCTGCCGCAACTCCAAAAACACATTTGGCCGGGTTGAGCACCATGTTGTTTGCTCATAGGTTAGTAAAGGTTTGCTGAAGGTCGTTTACATGTTTCCTCTTTTTCAACTTGACGACCATGTCGTCTATATATGCCTCCAAGTTGTCACCGAGCTGTCCTTTAAAGACCTTGTTGATCATCCTTTGGTAAGTTGCCCCGGCATTTTTTAGCCCAAAAGGCATCTTTGTATAGCAATAGGTTCCCCCTGCAGCCTGGAAGGCCGTCTTAGGGATGTCTTCCTCGGCCATCTTAATTTGGTGATAGCCAGAATAAGCATCCAGAAAGCTAAGGGTCGTATGACTAGCCTCAGAATCGACGAGCTTGTCAATTCTGGGTAGGGGGTAGCTGTCCTTGGGGCATGCCAAGTTCAGATCGGTGAAGTCAACACATAACCTCCATTTTCCATTGGGCTTTTTAACTAGAACCACATTTGCCAACCACGTCGTGAATCCAGCATCCACGATTATCCCAGCACTCAACAGCTTCTCAATTTCTTGTTTTATTGCAATCTCCTTCTCAGTTAAAAAATCCTTAGCCTCTGCTCTTTAAACTTCATTGTTGGGTTTACTCCGAGCCTGTGGACGGCTACATCTTCCCTTATGCCCTTCATGTCCTCAACCCTCCAAGCAAAGACGTCGAGGCTATGTTTGAGTAGGGTGACTATATCACCCCTCTCCTCAGTTGTCAGCTGAGACCCCAGTTTAATCTTTTACTCAGGGTAACTTGGGTTGACGACCAGCTCGATCAGCTCATCGGCAGGCTTTATTTCAGGAGCATCGTCTCGAAAATACATAGACCCAATCACAATTTCTTTGATCTTTTTCCTCACTTCGGGGGTGAGGTCTGGAACCTCATCTTCAATTAGCTTGTCTAGCTCGGCCCCCGATTCCTAGGTGACCAAAAGCTGTGGAGCTGGGATTTGGTCGTCCGGGAATTTTTCAACAAAGGCCTCGGTCTCGTCCACACATTTTATTGTGGAAATGTTGGAATAGGAGGTCGTCGTCTGCTTGACTGATTTAGAAAGCTTCACAATTTGGTCAGGGTCGTCTATTTCAATAATCCGCTTCGTCTTCAACACATTCTCCAGGAATTCTAGGGGGGGTTCCCCAACACACAACCGATTCCTGAGCGTGTTGGAAATTTGATTCTTTGATGAGGGACGGACGCGACGATCCCTAAAGCTGCTTGGCCTGGTTGGCCGAGAATTGCATGATAATCACTGACAACATCAATCACTACGAAAGTGATGGTCTGGATGGTTCTCAAAGGATGGTCCCCGATGTCGACGGCCAATTCAATTTGTCCCTTGGCGTCTACCCTATGATTGGTGAATCCCTCTAGACGACCTAATTAGGGACTTAGGCGACTATCAGGTAGACCCATCTTCTGATAGACGTTATAAAACAAAATATCCTCAGCTGCCCCGGTGTCAATCAATATCCTTCTTGATTCACAATTGTCAATGAAACCAGGGACGATTAATGTTTGATGACGGGTTAGGGGGTTGGCTGACAACTCGTAAGGGTAAAAACTGATCACGTCGTTTGGAACCTCAGATTTCTGGGGGACATGGGGGCTTTCTTCAGGTGGTAAATGGCACTTTTAATTTGATTTTTGCTCGTCTCCTCAGAGATGACTAGGACCATTCTAGGCTGCCTCTCGGGAGGGTCGTTATTAGCAGCTCGAGTGTTGGCTGCTTGACGATCCTTTTTCACGTAGTGCTCAAGGCGGCCGTCATCAATCCACCTTTGAATTATTTTCTTCAAACTGAAACACTCTTCTGTATCATGTCCCCCTGTCACGATGGTATTCACAATACTTGTTCATATTATTTTTCCCTTTGGCATTGGGATTCATTTTTGGGGCCGGTCCAAAGTCCACGTTGCTCAGTATTTCTGCCCGTGAGACTGTCAAAGGCGTATACGAGTCTGGTACTTTTTTGGCCTTTCCTTGCTTGTTCTTCCCTTTGTCTCTGGCCTTATCCTTTTTTGATTTTGCTGCCTCATCATTATCGATGGCCTTCCCTTCTCTCTGCAACTTCCTCTCCTCAGTCTCGGCTACATCATATGCCTTAGCATAGAGATCTTTCCTGGATTTGGCCGGATGGACTTGAAGCTCGTAGTCCAAAGTGGAAGAAACAACACCGTGTCTGAAACAGTTGATAATTTCTCGATCTGTCAGATCCTCGTCGATCTGATCCACCAACTTCTTGAACCTTTTGAAGTAACTCATGGAGCTTTTATTGGCTCCCTGGGTGATGTTACTGAGATTGTTGACAGTCTTACGACGATCTCCGGCTGTTGCAAATCTTCCCAAGAATCTCTTCCTCATCTATCTCCAGGAATCAATGCTTCCTTTTGGAAGGCCTCTAAACCACCGTAGAGCTGCGTCAGTCAATGTGCTCGTAAGAGCCTTACACATTACATCGTCGTGTCCCGAAGCTCTAGACACCACACACATCTGAGCTTCAATATGTTGCATGTGGTCAAACGCACTCGTCGAGCCGTCATATTGCTTTAAGTCAGGAAGTTTAAACCCTAGTTCTGGAGGTCCCATCTCCAACATCCATGGAGCCAATGGCTTCAGTGTGCCAACATCATCTTCTGAATCGTCACTATCCACATTATTTCTTTTGGCCGTCAATTCCTCAACTTGACATTTGAGTCTTAAAAATTCTCGCATATCAACGTCGCCTGCAGGGCCGGCGGGAGGGATCCTGTCTCGACGAGGCCCCCGGGAAATGGTGTTCGACCATTGCCTCTCGAAGGGAGCAGATCATCGAGAGATGGTCCTCTCTCTCCTATAGCTTGGGGGTGTAGATGGCCTATAGGATCGTGACTATTCCCGTCCACGACGAGGAGGAGTGCGCGTCCTTTCCCTATAGCTTGGCCCACGTTCATTCCTCAATGATGGGGTCATTTGACGACCGCGAACAACTTGGTTTTGATTTTGTTCAGGGTTCTCATTGGCTAGGGATATACGAGGCTCACCATCTGCCTCTTCCCGTCGTCGCTGCGATGGGATTCCCTCACTTCTCCGCTGATTGAGATGTTCTTTGAGATCAAGTTGTGGTACTACTCGTTCGTTTCCGGTGGCGGTCCCTTCACGACGACCATCATTCCCTCTCTGGTTTCTTCTCCTTCCCGACGAGACAGTATTATGGGATGCCTGTGGGGGTTGTTCCTCAGCCATTTGGATTAGCTCGTTCTGGATTCTCAGGAGTTCTTGAAGAGCATTCGCTCTCTCAACGAGGAAGGCGGTTCTGTCGAGATGTGGGTTGGATGGGCCTCCCACATTTTGTACAGCAGCTCCCTCGGGTCTCCTCTCCAGTGGGGGTCATCGTTGTCTCTCAGGTGCGTGCCTTTTGTCCCTTCTCCTTGTTGCTGGAAGGACAGTATCATCAACCACACCATGTGACCTGGTAACCCTTAGATTAGGGTTCCTAGGTTGAGGTGAGGGAGGTCTGGGGTTTTCTTGTTGGCACTGCTGAGGGGAAGGTGGCCGGCCTGCATCTCTAGTTGATTTGCTTACTGTGTGTCCGTCTGACACCATCTCCAGGTTTTTCTTTGTTAAAGATCACTGATGAACGTTTCCCGGCAATAGAACCAATCTGATGATGCAGGAATACGTTCAGGCTCAGCTCCGGGTTCAGCTAATGATTTGGGCTGACTTTGGATCTGCACAACACAAGAAATACACCGTGAACTGCGCCGGGGCTTGTCCGGCAAGGCCCTCCGGCGTGAGAATCAACGTTTGGACTAGAGAAAGGTAATATAAAGATGGTGGGTGTATGTATACGTGAATATGTAAAGTTGCATTACCCTAGCCCATGACACTGTTCTCATATTTATAGTGGATGAAATGGAACTAGGGTTTCCATCTGAACCGTTGGATTGGGTGGTGGCCAGCCATTGGATCAGCTTTGTTCCCTAGGCGTACACGTGGCATGCTGGGATTGCTCCGCCTAAGTAAGGACAGTGATGTGTCTGACACAGATAAGTTGTTTGCCTTATAATAGAAAGTCAACATGTTCACTTTGGCGCTACTACTGGTTCCGTGATTGCACGTGCAGAATGGCCCAGTGGTAGGTCTGACTTTATCCCAAAATAGCCTATTAAGTAAGCTTACTAAGGAAGCTAAATAAAGGGACGATCTGGAGCTGTATGTCCTGTAAGGTCGTCTCCTTAAGAGATGACTAGACAAGCGAGTGGCCGAGTGAGTTGTCTCGTCCTCCAGGTAAGTTAGGTTGCTCAATGGCGACGACAGTCACTCCTCGTTCGATGGGTTCTGACCCATATGGTGGGGAGGCTCGTCATTAGATGGGCTTGATCGCTCATTGGCGACGACCGCCATGTATTGTGCGACGGGCCGTGACCCAAACCTTGATGGGCCTCCTTAGTCTTGATCCCTTAGTGGGCTTGCTGGGCCCATTATCTCGTAGGGAACGTACTGGGCCTGGCCCATTACGAAATATTCCGTTCAAATACTATTACTTTTATCCTTCCCAACTAAGTATTTTCATTCAGCCAAGAGAGAGAAAGAGAGAAAGAGATGCGATGAAGAAATTGGTTCGCCGCCGCCGTCGCCGCCACCATCAAACCTGAATCAAGGTAATTTCCTACTCCTTCCCCCCCTTACCCTTCCCCTTCTACTTCTACTTCCAGGTCTCTTGGATAATTCAAAAAAAAATTAGGATGGCGGAAACAATTTCGGTGCGCCATATTTGGCGCATGAAAGGGGCAACGCTAATTTGGCGAGGAAGATAGCGTTGTTGTTGGAGCTGCATTTTTCGCCAATTTGGCGATGGCGCATGGGTTTGGTGTGGTGTTGGAGATGGCCTCAACAGCAGCTTATGCGTATTGCCACTCCCTCCTTTTCGATCGAAGAGGTACAAATTTCCTTTTTGAGTGTCCCATTTGAAAAGGCACAACCCAAAAATGAAACCTTTTTATTACTTCTTTATTTGTGAGACCCACTTGTCATACTCACAATAACTATCCACTAACTATTCTCTACCCCACTCTCTTTCCTACATCACTTTTTTTCATACTCACAACAATTATTCTACTATACACTTTTTCTCTTTCCTACATCATAATTTCCGTGCAAGGCCAAAACTTTGCCTGTTCGGGTGGGACGGAGGGAGTATATAAAAGTACTTGACATTTCTGAAATTCCTCAAAAAACCCTTTTAACATTTCAAGGAACACAGTACCTCCACCTCTCTAAATGGCGCACCTATTCTCATATTTTTTTTGTGGTGTGAGGAGGTCGGATCTGGAGAATTCTGACTAGATATGAACAGATCAAAGGCGAAGGACGTCGCCAAAGAAGTCCATTGACATGTGAAGTTGGGGACGCAAGTCAACGTTGCTAGGGTTGTGGTCGAATAGAGAGAGGGGGGAGAAAGAGATTTGTGTATCCAATATGTGTGGGGGTGCTACAAGTAGTTGGGTAGGGCTTTGGCTGGGAATGGTACTGAGATTGAATATGGTGATTCTTTGTTGATGGTCGTCAGTGTTAGAACATGGATTGCAAAATATGTATACTCAATAAATATACGTAAACATGTAGACGTACATGTATAAGACATAAATATAATGTTGTATAAAGTATAGAAATATAATCAATGTGTAGAATTCCCGAGCTAAGGATTACCTATTTATGATGGACAAAAGGTAACATATTTGCTACTTCATATGAAAGGGTGTGGTCCCTAAATGAAGTGCCTTTTAAGTTCCTATATATACAAGGCTTTCCATCAGCCTAAGGACACACAAAATTTCATTAATTCTCTCTCTCTATAATCTGAGAATAAAGTGAAGGCATTCATCATTTAGAAGACTTCGTCTCCTACTGATTTCTTCATCTTTTTCCAGCCTTCAAGAACATCAAGGCATAAAGATGGATCCATCAGGTATACGCTTCCGCTTCCTTTCTCTTTTATCATTATTATTCAAATAACTGAGTATGCATAGGGATTAACGAAATAGAAATGTTCCAACAATTGGTATCAGAGCCTACTCGTGTTCTTGATTAAGAATGAATTCATTATATCATATTTTGCTTCATTTTATGTTGAATTCATTATGTTTTGATGTTATTGAACATTTATCAAGTCTAAAACTCGATAAGAAAGACAATATATCAAGCAAGATTATCCCAATACACGACCGAGCGATGTATTGCGCACTACAATGTGGATCTACTTGCATGATTTTTGCCTTAATTTGATTCTAGATAATGATCGATCCATTATGTTTTGGTGTTAATTAATCACTCTAATTCGTTTATAGAGTGTTAATAACTATAACCAAGTTTTAAATCAGGAAAAGGATTGAAGTTTTGGCTCAAAAGACATGAAATTCGTAAAAGGGTGCGATGGTTCTTGCAAGTCTGATCCTTTTGCACGGCCGTGCGTTATGAATTGCACGACCGTGCACTATTATACCAAGTGATGAGATTTTCTGGACAAGGCTGCTCGGCCGTGTCATTTATTATGCTCGCCCGTGCATACTCCTTGCACGGCCGTGCATCATTCCTTGACTCGGCCGTGCAACATTGAACAAGAAATTATGATGTTTCTGGAAAGGAATGCTCGGTCATGTCATTCCATTCGCTCGGTCGTGCACTACCTGAATAATAAATTTTGGTTTTTGGAATAAGACTTGCACGGCCGTGCAAGATTATATGACTCGGTCGTGCACATGCGGATTCATTATTTAATTTTGAGCAAAAAACATACATCTTTTCAAATTTCCTTTCATTGTGATTAATTATATACTTAATAAACTTCATTATTTTTTAAATAATATTGTCACCAAAGTGATTGACGTTATTTAGATCCGAAGTTATTAAGTGATGAATGTATACTTTAATATGTGAATAAATTGAATTTTCCAAAGAAGATCTTTTATTTGACTAAAATTATACATTCATTGGGTAACAAAGCCATAGAAAATCAGTTGTTTGATCAAATACTTAAGTCGGCCCAAAAGAAGATTAAGTGTTTGATTAAAACATAGTTCGATTTCTTGGTTACCCAAAGATAATTATATTTGAGTCAACTCGCAATCCAAAGATTAGTTTTGATGTCATATTAATTATCTTATAGATGGATTCATTTATATAATTAATCACTTCTTATATGTAGTTACTTATACATATTTTGTTATCATTCTTGTTCTTACCCATCAGATTTAATTAATGCTTCTTCTGTTACTGCTGCAATGAATAACGTTCCGATGCTAAATGGGACGAACTTTAAAACTTGGAAAAACAAAATTACTATGATATTGGGCTGTATGGACATTGATCTCGCTTTAAGAGAACCAAGTCCCACTCCTCTTACTGATAAAATCACTCAAGAAGATCGCTTGAGTATAGAGAAGTGGAACCGTTCAAACCACGTGAGTCTAATGATCATGAAAAATGCCGTCCCGGAAACATTCTTGAACAGTGTTCCCAAGGACGTTGATGCTAAGGGTTTTCTGGATACCCTTGAACAACGCTTTGCAAAAAGCGATAAGTCGGAAACTGTGATGTCACCCGATTTTTCTTTCGCGAAAATCATTTCGGAGTCGCCACGCCGTTTTTAGTTTAAGGGCCAAAACTTTGAAAAATGCCTAAAATTTGAGAAAATGAGTTCGGAGGTCACGTTACACTCCGGAAAGAACGTTTGGCGTTCACCCGGAATGCCTCGTATAACGAGTCTTCCTCACTTGAAACTTTTTGTTGTGTGTGTGTGTGTGTGAAAAAAAAGGATTTTCTTAAAAAGGGAGTTTTCTGAAAATAACAGAAATTCTAGGGACTGAACTGAAAAAATAATTTGAAAACAGTGATTAAACTAAAAATAACAGAAAACTGAAAACTGTTTGCAGAGGACAAAGTCATCCGCTTGGATGAGACTATAGTGCAGTCTTATCCGCGCGGACAGCTCTGCAGTGTCAATATTTTTTATAGTTTCCAGTTTAGTCACTGTAATTTCCAGAAAGTTAACTGGATTTACAGGACTTAACTGGAAATGTAATTGAAAGCAGAAAATGAAGGAATTGTATGGATTTTTGGCATTCATGTTTTGTCCTCTCTTTCCCTAGACTTTGATTAGTGGTCATAATTGATGAATCCACTTAACCAAGCCATCCCGGGGGTATGTTAGGACTTTGAAAACACTTCATTTGCTAGGGACAAGGGAGATTTTGACATGAAAAGTAAGTTCACAAGAAAGTTAGGTCAAGATGTATCAACTTTAGAGGAAGATCTCAAAGGTGGTCATGAGAAGACCATCCTTGAGACCTATACTCAAGTGTATCTTATACATCTTGTGTGACCTATTTTGTGAGTCTAGAGGATTTTCATCCAAGGGAAGTGTTCCAAGGTGAGCATCTTAGACATGGGGAGGGAGATTTACAAGGAAACAAGTAATATGGACCTAATATGGACCTTTCAAAGTGGTCATCTATGGAGATGGACTCCCAGATGACCATGCTTTAGGTCAAAAAAGCAAGTACCAAGTAATGTAAAAAGGGAAGTGGGGGATGACATGAAAGTAAAGAAAATGTGGGTTCCATTAGAAGATCATCCATGGAAAGGAATTTCATGGAGATCCTCTTGGATCCTTGGGACAAGAGGGAAAGGGAAGTCAAAACAACAAGTTGTAAGTAGGACTACATGATTTAAATATGGAGTAAGTGTATGAATGAGAGAAATATGAGTAAAGAGAGTGAGGGTTTACCAATTTTCTTGGGTTTTTATTTAGAGTTTGAAGGTTTCAAGGGGTTATGAGTAGTTTTGGAGTGGATTTGAGGTTGGATTTAGTATGGATTTTGAGTTTCGAGGGTGAAAATTGCTGTTTGGGAGTGGATTTTGACAGCATAACAGTAGGTTTTCGAACTTTTTTTGGCCTCCTGAGAGAGAAGGGCTGTATTTATAGGTTGGATGGATGACGATCTTATCCGCGTGGATAAGAATGTAGGTACAATCTCATCCACGCGGACCATATCAGCAGCGTGCCTAGTCCTGTGCAGAAAGCAATTTTGGCTTTTTGTTAAATGGTCAATATTCTTTTTTATGGGAAATAACAAATTTCCAGCGAGGTATTTGTCCATTTTTTTATTCCTAAGAGATCCTTCCTCATTCAAATTGTCAAAATAATGTCCAAAATGCCCCTAAATGATCATAAATCATTAATTTGGGCCGACGGAACATTAACGACCCAGATTGGGGCACTTACAGAAACAAGTACTTCCTTGAGGAAACTTGTTTCCATGCGGTACAAGGGTAACGGAAAATTAAGGGAGTACATCCTTGAGATGTTTCATCTTTCAACAAAACTAAGGGCACTTAAGTTAGAGATTTCGGAAGATTTACTCGTGCACTTGGTTTTGATCTCTCTTCCTCCTCAGTTTGGTCATTTTGAAGTGACCTATAATTGTTAAAAGGACAAGTAGAATATGAATGAATTAATTTCACATGTGACTCAAGAGGAAGAGAGGATGAAACAACTCAAGCCTGAAAGTGCTCACTTAGCATCTACCTCTTCTCGTGGGATTAAGAGAAAAGGGAAAGAAATTGCAGTTGCAAACAAGAAGCATAAGGCATTGTCCAATGATCAAAATGTTAAATAGTGCTTCTTTTGCAAGGACCCTACTCACATGAAGAACGACTTCCCTAATTATCATGCTTGGCGTGTTAAGAAAGGTAAGTCATTTGGCCTTGTTTGTACTGAGACAAATTTGGTTTCAATTCCTACATATACATGGTGGTTGGATTCTGGTGCAACAACTCACATTAGTGTATCTATGCAGGGTTGCCTGAATTAACGAAGCCCTAGCAAAGATGAGAAATACATCTATATGGGAGCTGGGAAGCCGGTTGAAGTTGTGGGCATCGGGACTTTTAGATTATTATTAAGTACATGATATTATTTTGTATTAAATAATGCATTTAATGTACCGTCCTTTAGGCAGAATTTGATTTCAATCACAGTATTGGACAGGGAAGGTTATTCCTGTTCATTTGGTAATAATAAATGTGATATTTACTTCAATTTCAAAGTTGTTGGTACTAGTACTTTATCATATATCGATAATCTATATTTACTTGACACAGTCAAGTCATTTAACGAGTCCCATGTTAATGAAACCAAAACTAAAGGCATTAAACAAAAGTTGTCAAGTGAAAAATTATATATCTTATGGCATAGGCCTTTGAGTCATATCTCCGAAAGGAGAATTGATAAGCTTGTATCAGAAGGAATCTTAAACAAACTTAACATTCCGAATAAAAACTTTTGTATTGAATGCATTAAAGGAAAGCTTACAAACACTAAAGGGAAAGAATCCTTGAGAGCATCAAGCGTCTTAGAACTAATTCATACGGATATTTGTGGACCATTCACCACCCCTTCATGGAATGGTCAACAATATTTCATTATGTTCATAGATGATCACTCTCGTTATGGATACATTTATTTGCTTCATGAAAAGTCTCAATCTTTGGACGTTTTCAAGTCTTTTAAAGCTGAAGTTGAAAATCAACTTGGAAAGACTATTAAGAACATTAGATCCGATCATGGTGGTGAATACTACGGACGGAACGATGGTTCGGGAGAACAACGTCCGGGTCCTTTTGCTCGCTATTTAGAAGAGTGTGGGATTGTCCCTCACTACACCATGCTGGGCAAACCTAGCATGAATGGTATAGCGGAGAGACGTAATAGAACCCTTAAAGATATGGTAAGAAGTATGATTTCTTGTACTTCTTTACCTCACTCATTATGGGGCGATGCATTAAAAACCTCAGCTTATATTCTCAATAGGGCTCCGTCAAGGCTACCGATAAAACCCCTTATGAATTATGGACAAGTAAGAAACCGTCCCTAAGTCATTTTCATGTATGGGGTTGTCCAGCAGAAGCTAGGCCTTATAGGCCTAATGAGGGCAAACTGGACGCTAAGACTGTTAGTAGTTACTTTGTAGGGTATGCCGAGAGATCTAGGGGATATAAATTTTATGATTCGAAAACTAGAACATTTTTTGAGACGGAAAATGCTAGGTTTTTTGAGGAAGTTGAATTTGGAGGGGAAATTAGGAATAGTTTTGAATTTGAGAAGGAAGAGGAATTCATTTCTATACCTCTTCCCATAGTTCCCATTGAAAATCAATTACTTATACCTGACATGCAACAAGTACATATAATTCAAAATGATATAGAACCTCCTATTGAACAACATGAAAAATGTTGTTAATGAAGATCAAATTCAACAACCTCAAAATCAAGTAGAACCGGTGCCCTTAAGAAGATCTAATAGAGTAAGAAGAAGTGCGATTCCGGCAGATTATGATGTATATCTTGCCGAGAATGAGGACCCTTAGACTTAGTGGGAGATGAACCACTCACCTTCCATGAAGCCATTAATAGTCCAAATTCTCGTAAATGGATCGATGACATAAATGAAGAGTTGAAATCTATGAAAGACAATGACGTTTGGGATCTTATTCCATTACCTAAAAACGTGAAACCCATCGGATGTAAATGAATCTTTAAGACCAAAAGGGATTCACGTGGTAATGTGGAAAGATATAAAGCTCATCTTGTTGCTAAGGGATTCACTAAAAAGGAGGGCATTGATTATAAAGAAATATTTTCACCGGTATCTTCTAAAAACTCTTTTATGATCATTATGACACTTGTAGCACATTTTGATCTTAAACTTCATCAAATGGATCTAAAGACAGCTTTTCTTAATGGAGACATTGAGGAAACTATCTATATGAAGAAACCAGAAATAGTGACTGATTTAGATCAAACTAATCAATTAGTTTGCAAACTTAAGAAATCTATTTATGGGCTCAAGCAAGCATCTCGTCAATGGTACTTAAAATCCAATCAAGTAATTCTTTCATTTGGTTTTGAAATGAATTTTGCTGAAGATTGTGTGTACCATAAGTTCAGTGGGAGTAAATTTATAATTTTGGTCTTATATGTGGATGACATATTACTTGCCAGTAATGACAAAGACCTTCTTAAGGAAACCAAGAAATTTCTTTCAAACAAATTTGAAATGAAAGATCTCGGTGAGGCATCTTTTGTATTAGGAATCCAAATTCATCGTGATCGTTCACGAGGTATTTTAGGATTACCACAAAAGGGCTATATAGAGAAGGTATTACAAAGATTTGGCATGGAAAATTGTAAACCACATGACACCCCTGTCTCTAAAGGAGATAAATTCAGTTTAAAGCAATGTCCAAAAAATGATTTTGAATCCAAGTATATGAAAAATATCCCTTATGCATCAGCAGTAGGAAGCTTAATGTATGCACAAGTCTGTACTCGTTCAGACCTTGCATTTATTATAGGAATGCTTGGTCGATACCAAAGCAATCCGGGGAGAGAACATTGGGTTGCAGCCAAAAGAGTGATGGGATATCTACGAAACACAAAGGACTACATGCTTACATATTCAAAGTCGGATCATCTTGAGATCATTGGGTATTCTGATTCTGACTTTGCTGGATGTCAAGATATTCGAAAGTCGACGTCTGGTTATGTCTTCACGTTAGCCGGTGGAGCAATATCTTGGAGAAGTGCCAAGCAAATACTTGTGACTTCCTCTACCATGGAAGCCGAGTTTGTTACTTTTTACGAAGCATCTAAACAAGCTATATGGCTGCATAAATTTATTGAAGGACTGCGAATTGTCAATGATATTGAAAGACCACTCAAGTTATATTGTGACAATCGGATTGCAGTGTTGTATTCTAATAACAACAAAAGTTCATCTAAATCTAAGGATATAGATATCAAGTTTCTTGTTGTTAGAGAAAGAGTACAAAATGGACAATTAGAAATACAACTTATAGGAACAAACTCCATGTTAGCGGATCCGTTTACTAAAGCGTTATCACCTTTAGCGTTTCACGAGCATACCGCTCATATGGGTGTAACAACTTTTGATAACATTTAATATAGTGGGAGTTTATGTTGTACTTTCTATTTTTTATCTATTCTTGATTGATCTCATTTGGTTAAGTAGGACTAATTGGAAGAATATATGTACATATTCCAATATATTCATCAATTTTCCATGCTACACATCTATACTTAATCTATGTCATTTAGTTGGATATATATATGTGATTAATGCAGATTTAGTTGCGAATCAATTACAATGACAGCCCCTTTAGTCCTTATACTTATAAAATTAATGGACGGGATTGTTCAAATGACAATATTGTATACATAAGGATTGTCATTTAAACATTGTAAAAATGATTTTATAAAGGTTTATTAAGTACAAACACATGTTTGGGCAATCCAAGTGGGATATTGTTAGAACATGGATTGCAAAATGTGTATACTTAATAAATATACGTAAACATATAGACGTACATGTATAAGTCATAAATATAATGTTGTATAAAGTATAGAAATATAATCAATGTGTAGAATTCCCGAGCTAAGGATTACCTGTTTATGATGGACAAAAGGTAACCTATTTGCTACTTCATATGAAAGGGCGTGGTCCCTAAATGAAGTGCCTTTTAAGTTCCTATATATACAAGACTTTTCATCAGACTAAGGATACACAAAATTTCATTAATTATCTCTCTCCATAATCTGAGAATAAAGTGAAGGTATTCATCATTTAGAAGACTTCGTCTCCTACTCATTTCTTCAGATTGCTTGAACTCTAGGCCTTGATCGTTGAACGAGCGAAGACCCTCTTTCGGTATCCACACCTTTGAATGAACCAAGAAAAGCTTCTTGAATATTGCTAGATCTCTTAAACCTATGAAGAATATTGAGAATATGTGTTGTGAATTTCTTTTCAGAATTTCGGCTAGCTTTTTAGGGCTGACAGACTGTTATATTTATACTACCTTAGTATCAAAATATGTTTCCTAATCGAATTAGGAAACCAGTCCAAAAATACCTCTGTGGGCTTATAGTGTCGCACGACCAGACGAATCACATGGACTAGTTCTGTCGTGCGATACAATGAGTCACTTTAGGTTTTTCTCAATCATTCATCCTCTAGTTTAATCAATTCATTCTAGTTGTGTGTGACCCAATAGGATTACATTATGTTGGCAATGAGCTCAATCATATCGACTCTCATAAGACATAAGCGGACTCTAGCAAGCCATTATGTCTACCCAAATAATGTAACGTAAGAGTTCACGTTTCCAATGGTACACTTCCATTTTTCCCTTTGTCTCACGATGTTACATTGAACACAAGTCATGGTCCTCGTCAACTTGTCTTTGTTCAATGCTTTCTCGATTCCGAGTATAATAATAATTCCAATCACATTGGGGTATGGCCATACACTTTCATCATTATCACTCATCGAGGGGCCCAAGCAGAACATCTCTCTTTCGAGGGACAAATTCCATCTTTACTTATCATCCTTCCCATCATGAATCCGATCATGCCAAAATTAGCCTTTATAAATATCATGTTACGATATCGTTTGACTAAAATCAAACATGACTTTCATCATATGTAAGGTCATGATAATCTCAGGTCTAGGGACTAAATGAAATAACCTTATGAGATTTAATTATGACATTTGACCATAACATAAATCTCATGCGGGTCAAGTCCAGTCACTTGTTCTCTAACAAGTACCCATAATTTCAATGTGCATCTCTATGCATATAATCATCATATGATTATCCATTGACAATTATACTAATTATTCTCTTAGTAATTAGGGACGGAGATTATTATAAACAAATATACAAAACATATAATAATCAAATGATAAATATATCTCATATAATAATAAATAATGTCAACACATAAGTCTATCAAATATAGGCCTAGGGCATAACACTAACAATCTCCCACTTGCACTAGGCCCATTCTCCCATGTGTCGAATACCCATAGACCTAACATGACCATCATGCTTAGCTTGCGGGAGAGCCTTAGTTAATGGGTCCGCCACGTTGTCATCAGTTTCTACTCTACATATCTTTACGTCTTCCCTTTCACATATCTCTCGGATAATGTGGAAACGTCGAAGTATGTGTTTGGATCTCTGGTGTGACCATGGTTCTTTTGCTTGTGCAATGGCACCGTTGTTGTCACAGTAAAGTTCAATAAGATCTCTAATGCTTGGAACAACTTCCAAATCACTAATGAACTTTTTAATCCAAACGGCTTCCTTAGCTGCATCAGATGCCGCTATGTACTCAGCTTCGGTTGTAGAATCATCGACGGTACTTTGCTTAGAACTTTTTTCAACTCACAGTGCCTCCATTCAGCATAAACAAAAATCCAGACTGTGATCTGAAGTCATCCTTGTCAGTTTGGAAGCTAGCATCTGTGCAGCCTTTCACTATAAGATCTTCTTCCATTCCTCCAAAGACTAAGAATACATCCTTAGTTCTTCGTAAGTACTTAAGGATATTCTTGACTGCTATCCAATGTGGTTCGTCGGGATCCGATTGGTACCTACTCATCATGCTTAGAGCACACAAGACATCGGATCTAGTACATAACATAGCATACATGATAGACCCAATTGCCGAAGCATATGGAATACCATTCATTCTCTTTCACTCATCATTAGTCTTAGGACTTTGATTCTTGCTAAGAGATATACCATGTAACATTGGCAAGTTTTCTCTTTTAGAATTTTCCATTTGGAATCTTCTAAGAACCTTGTCAATGTAAGTACTTTGACTTAAACCAATCATCCTCTTGGATCTATCTCTATAGATCTTGATACCAAGGATACATGCAGCTTCGCCCATATCTTTCATCGAAAAGCACTTTCCCAACCAAGACTTGACAGTCTGTAGTACAGGAATGTCATTTCCAATGAGCAAGATATCGTCGACATACAACACCAAAAATAGTGCTACGCTCCCACTAATTTTTTTGTATACACAAGGTTCATCTTCGTTCTTGATAAGGCCAAACTCCTTGATTGCTTCATCAAAACGTAGATTCCAACTCCTAGAAGCTTGCTTCAATCCATAAATGGATTTTTGCAATTTACACACCTTGTTAGAATTTTCTGGACTGACAAAACCTTCAGGTTGTATCATGTATACATCCTCAAGTAACTTCCCATTAAGGAAAGCTATTTTGACATCCATTTGCCATATCTCATAGTCATAATATGCGGCTATGTCAATTAAAATTCTAATAGACTTAAGCATAGCTACATGCAAAAAGGTTTCATCATAGTCAATGCCATGAATCTGCCTATATCCCTTAGCTACAAGCTTAGCCTTATAGGTGTGCACCTTCCCATCCATGTCGGTCTTCTTCTTGAAGACCCATTTGCACCCTATGGTTTTTACACCTTCGGGTGGATCAATCAAGTTCCAAACTTGATTATCAGCCATGGATTGTAATTCGGACTTCATGGTCTCTTGCCATTTTTTCGAATCAGGAGCGGACATTGCCTCTTGATAGAAAGTAGGTTCATCGTTTTTGATTAATTCCACTTCATCACTTTCCGTAATGAGAAATCCATATCTCTCGGGTTCGGATCGTGACCTACCACTTCGGTGAAGTACTTGTGCATCTTTAACCGATTCCACAACTACTTGTGAACTTGGTTCATTCTCTACCATAGGTTCAATGTTGTTTTCGGGTTCTCAAATTTCTTCGAGATCTATTTTACTCCCACTGGTTCCTTTGCGAAGAAACTCCTTTTCTAAGAAAGTACCATTTCGAGCAACAAACACTTTGTTCTCGTTTCGGTTGTAGAAATAGTATCCTTTGGTTTCCTTAGGATAACCCACGAAAACACATTTATCAGATTTAGGTGCTAGCTTGTCAGAAGTTAACTTCTTGACATATGCATCGCAACCCCAAATCTTCATGAAAGACAAACTTGGTTTTCTTCCATGCCACATCTCATATGGGGTCTTTTGAACCGATTTGGTAGGAACTCTGTTTATAGTGAAAGCAGCAGTTTCTAGTGCATGTCCCCAAAAGGATAAAGGAAGCTCAACTTGACTCATCATAGAACGAACCATGTCCAACAAAGTTCTATTCCTCCTCTCAGACACACCATTCCATTGTGGTGTTCCGGGTGGAGAGAGTTCTGAAACGATTCCACAACTCTTAAGATGACTGTCAAATTCTTGGCTCAAATATTTACCACCTCGATCGGATCGAAGTACTTTAATAGTTTTTCCAAGTTGGTTTTGCACCTCATTTTGAAATATTAGAAATATCTCAAACGATTCACTTTTATGTTTCATTAGATAAACATATCCAAATCTACTATAATCATCAGTGAATGTTATGAAGTACCGAAATCCTCCCCTAGCATCGCTACTCATAGGCCCACATACATCGGTATGTATGAGTCCTAATAAGTCACCCGCCTTTTCACCAGTTTTGGTAAATGGGTCCTTGGTCATCTTGCCAAGTAAACAAGATTCGCATGTCTCATAAGATTCATAATCATGTGAGTCTAAAAATCCATCTTTGTGGAGTTTAGAAATGCGTTACTCATTTATATGGCCAAGACGACAATGCCATAAGTAAGTGTGATTTACATCATTGGGTTTAGATCTCTTGTTAATGTTATAGACATCATTATCACGATTTTCAACATCAAGAATATAAAGGCCATTGAATGAAACAGCAGTACAATAATGCATACCACTCTTGTAAATGGAAAATTTCTTATCACATATAAGAAAATTAAAACCTTCATTATCCAAACATGAAATCGAAATAATATTCCTACTTAAAGCTGGAACGTAATAACAATTGTTCAAAACAAGTATAAGTCCACTAGGTAAAGTAACTTCATAAGTTCCTACGGCTAATGCAGCAACTCTTGCTCCATTCCCCACACGTAGGTCCACTTCACCTTCCTCAAGCATCCTTCTGTTCTTTAGACCCTGCACATTTAAACAAATGTGAGTTCCACATCCTGTATCCAATACCCAAGAACTAGAAGTAGATAGGAATATATCTATAACAAAGATACCTGAAGTCGAAGCAACTCCTTTGCTCTTCTTCAGTGCTTCCTTGTATTTTGTGCAGTTTCTCCTCCAATGTCCAATCTCATTGCAATGGAAGCAAACTGCGTCCTCTTGGGACTTGGGCTTAGCCTCTTTAGGCTTGGCAGCCTCTTTGGATTTGGCAACATTTGCCTTAGGATTAGCAACCTTTGCCTTTCCCTTACCCTTGAAACCCTTCCTCTTGTTAACCATTAGCACTTGGTCGGTTTTCTTCTCGACAATATTGGTTTCCGCAGTGTTCAACATTTGAACTAACTCGGAAAGGTTTTTATTCATTCCACCCATGTTATAGTGCATTATGAAATGACTAAAACTTTTGGGCAATGAATTCAATATTATGTCGGTAGCCAACTCTTGGCTAATTGGAAAATCGAGCCTATCAAGATGCTCAATGTGGCCCTTCAACTTAAGAGCATGGGGACCAACAGCTTGTCCTTCACTCATCTTGCATGAGGTCAAGACCTTAACTGTGTTATGCCTTTCTTGCCTAGCTTGTACTTGGAACATTTCCATCAGTCGATTGTTTAGATCAACTGTCCCCAAGTGCTCAAGATCCTTCTGAAGGTTCTTGCACATGGCGGAGAGCATGAGGCAACCAACATTAGTAGAGTCACGCTTGTGCTTCAGATATTGGTCCCTCACTGCCCTTGGCAGCAGGTTCAGGTGGAATAGGTTCCTCGAGAACGTACAATTTTTCCTCTTGCCTGAGAACAATTCTCAGGCTACGGATCCAATCCATATAGTTTGTACCATTCTCTTCCAACTTCTCCTTCTCAAGGAGAGATCGCAGTGATAGGTGATTATTGTTTGATGTCATTTATTCTACAAAAAGATATACATAAAATATGAACACATATAAGTAAACATATTATATGAGAAGTATAATGCATTACATAAAATGCTCCCACTAAATTATACACCTTCCAATGCAAATAAGCATAATATACATTTAATGGGCTAAGATCCAACTTTAATTTAATTTCAAGTTTGCTATGGCAAACCGCTCAAAACTAAATTAATTAGGTAGAAACATCAATCATATCACATATATGACTCTTAGATCTTTTATGAGATTTATTCAAGACATCATATGTCTAAGTATATTTTAATCCCATCTTATGCCTTGGGTCCAAAACCATTTTGATAACCCAATTAAGTTCATTCACTTTAAACGTATAGGAACCACCATTTCCTCATCTTGCTCGCATTCGAATAGAATCAAAGTACCTTGCTATGGCAAGCCCACCCAAAACTATCCGAATGGTCTCAAGTGTTTTAATCATGAATTGGCATAAAGAACTTAAAAGTTAAATGAAGGTTCTTTAAAAGTAGATTATAAGCATATCAGCAAAGATATTCATAATCGTGCACCAGGTAAGTTCCCAGGAAGATAGGTGAGCCACAAGGACTACTTAAGTACCAAATCTCTCCTTCGACAGAACTTTCCTAGACATGCACAATCAGAAATCAGCTCTAATTTGGCAACATAATCACTACCTTTTATAAACAATCAGTTTCCTTTTAAATTTCGCGTAAAATGACTTGTTTCTCATAAACAATCACAAAACCAAAATTTTAATGTTTCAATCTAAACATTCAGGAAATTGTAATATATTGTTTCAACATATAAAATTCTTAACATTTAAGAACACATAAATCATGCATCGCAACAATTAATAAAATCATATTTTAATTAACTAAGCATGCATTAACAATGAATTAATCTAGCATAGCCCTATAGAATTAATTTATAGCATCCAGATTAACACATAAACATATCAGATTGTAAAACATATTCACAGATTAACTAGATTGTTCAACAAACTGATTCTGCCCAGATTGGGCTAGTTTTGTCGCGTGACAGAGACTCACAGAGTCCTGATCTGTCGCACGACTTAGAGAGGTCATCAGTCATGATCTGTCGCGTGACATAGACCTACTATGTCGCGTGGCACCATGATGCCAGATGCAGATTTGCAGAATTCAATCAATTCTAAATCACAGAGCAATTAAATCATGTAAACGACTTTTAACAGATTTAATTCAATATCAATAGAACACGATTTAGGCATATTGTTTCAAAAACAGTTAATCTATCGCATACATAACATGCAAAAGAACCTATAAACAATTTATATTACTTTTCTAGCATGTTAATTCAAACTTAATGATATGAACGGGGCTCTGATACCACTGTTGGGTTTTACGGGTCCATGCGCAGCGGAATTAAGTATCAAATAACATAAAATCCAAGGAGCCAATGATCCGTTCTATACAATTAACTTGAAAACTATGAGATAGATATAACCAACCTTGAATGCTTTCCGTTCTTGAGCTATCGAACGATTTAATAATGTGATTTCAAAATCACAAACTTCGTTCTTCAGATTGCTTGAACTCTAGGCCTTGATCGTTGAATGAGCGAAGACCCTCTTTCGGTATCCATACCTTTGAATGAACCAAGAAAAGCTTCTTGAAGATTGCTAAATCTCTTAAACCTATGAAGAATATTGAGAATATGTGTTGTGAATTTCTTTTTAGAATTTCGGCTAGCTTTTTAGGGCTGACAGACCGTTATATTTATACTACCTTAGTATCAAAATATGTTTCCTAATCGAATTAGGAAACCAGTCCAAAAATACCTCTGTGGGCTTATAGTGTCGCACGACCAGACGAGTCACATGGACTAGTTCTGTCGTGCGATACAATGAGTCACTTCAGGTTTTTCTCAATCATTCATCCTCTGGTTTAATCAATTCATTCTAGTTGTGTGTGACCCAATAGGATTACATTATGTTGGCAATGAGCTCGATCATAGCGACTCTCATAAGACATAAGCGGACTCTAGCAAGCCATTATGTCTACCCAAATAATGTAACGTAAGAGTTCACGTTTCCAATGGTACACTTCCATTTCTCCCTTTGTCTCACGATGTTATATTGAACACAAGTCATGGTCCTCGTCAACTTGTCTTTGTTCAATGCTTTCTCGATTTCGAGTATAATGATAATTCCAATCACATTGGGGTATGGTCAAACACTTTCATCATTATCACTCATCGAGGGGCCCAAGCAGAACATCTCTCTTTCGAGAGACAAGTTCCATCTTGACTTATCATCCTTCACATCATGAATCCGATCATGCCAAAATTAGCCTTTATAAATATCATGTTAAGATATCATTTGACTAAAACCAAACATGACTTTCATCATATGTAAGGTCATGTTAATCTCAGGTCTAGGGACTAAATGAAGTAACCTTATGAGATTTAATTATGACATTTGACCATGACATAAATCTCATGTGGGTCAAGTCCAGTCACTTGTTCTCTAACAAGTACCCATAATTTCAATGTGCATATCTATGCATATAATCATCATATGATTATCCATTGACAATTATACTAATTATTCTCTTAGTAATTAGGGACAGAGATTATTATAAACAAATATACAAAACATATAATAATCAAATGATAAATATATCTCATATAATAATAAATAATGTCAACACATAAGTCTATCAAATATAGGCCTAGGGCATAACACTAACATACATAATGTAACCAAGTCCCATTCTAACTACATGATCCTTAAAACTCTTTGGTGGCATGCCTTTAGTCAAAGCAAGGATCGGCAATCATCAACTTAGTGCTAACGTGCTCAATGACCACTTTATTTTTCTTAACACGTTCTCTAATGGTTACGTATTTAATGTCGATATGCTTACTTCGACTACCACTTTTGTTGTTTTTAGCCATGAAAACAACAGCTGAATTGTCACAATACAATCTCAATGGCTTAGAAACTGAATCAATGATTCTAAGCTCGGACATGAAACTCTTTAACCACACACCATGTGAGGTAGCCTCAAAATATGACACAAACTCGGCCTCCATAGTGGAAGTAGCAGTCAATGACTGCTTTATGCTTCTCCAAGATATAGCTTCACTAGCGAAAACATACGCGAATGTTGATTTGCGAGAATCAACACATCCATCGAAATATGTATCAGAGTCACCAATCACCTCCAAATTATCGGTCCGTCTATACATGAGCATGTAATCCTTCGTTCCTTGAAGGTATCTCATGACCTTCTTTGCAGCTCTCCAGTGGTCTATTCTTGGGTTACTTTGATATCTCCCAAGCATCCCAACAATAAATGCAATGTCAGGTCTGGTGCAGACCTAAGCATGCATAAGGCTTCCAACAACTGATGCATATGGAATGTCTTTTATTTGTTCCCTTTCGAGCTCATTCTTGGGGCACTAGTCCAGGCTAAACTTGTCACCCTTCACAATGGGTGCTACACTAGGTGAATAATCCTTCATCCGAAATCTTTCTAAAACTTTATTGATATAGGTCTCTTGAGACAAATCCAAAATGTGACTTGTACATTGCAAAGTCGACCTATGGAGTGGGCCTTCCCTACCTATGCTCATCATGCCTCCTCGTCATTTTCCACTATTTCGACCTAGAAATAGTAGAGAGAACAATGACTAAGGCACACAATTCTTGTATGCCGACCTAGGTAGGCACTTACTAATGCCGATGAAGGTACCTCTCGTATGTATGACGAGCAAGGCATCCGTCAAAGCCGACGAAGGCTTCAACAAAAGACGAGGACACCCTCCTCGATCATCATCCATGACAAGGAAATGGGCTTCCCTATTCTTACTCCCCTCTTCCTCGGCATCAACTCAGGCTGACCAAGCATCACATGCCGAAGAGAGTGCCTCCTAGGCACACCTGCAGAAGGCAATTACCTAATCCTACTCAAACGGATTGTGGATAGTTATAATCCAACTAGTATTATAACCTACTCTCACACGTTTTCCTATTCAAATATGTACTTTAAATCCTACACCTATAAATACAAGTCATAATTCACATATTTTTAGTAACGCATCTTTTGACTCTAAACTTTTATCAATTGATTTGCTATCTATATTACACAAATACTTACTCTCACGCCGGAGGGCATTCGCCGGTGAAGCCCTGACTTAGTTTACATGTTTGTTTTTCTTTTTTAGGCAATTCAAACATAAAGGATACAACCTGCCGCGTGATTTGGGCTGATATAAACGTTTTTGACATCATCATTGACATTTACTTCATTGATGTTTAAATGATGACATAACTTAGAGAGCATTTCATGTATTTTTAAGTAATTATTTATATATATAACTCGAACTTTTTTTTTTCAACAATAAATGATGAAAAATATAATGAATACAAAGTAATAAATAAAGTAAGACTAAGAAAAAGAGTAGCCGCAAGGTATATCATCTACGCTATCTAAACAAAATATAAATAATTGCACGCATAAATATTTGTACATAAAGCAATGATACAAATTTAATGAAAATTATTTTTAAAATTTTATTGTGTGCCGTTGCACCAACATGTTACAATATGGGTCGTCCATGATAAGAGTCCCGGCCCGTTTAAGAGAAACCCATAGAAGAAACGGGTTGAAGCCCATTTTGTCTGTTTCATTACACGGGCCTAGCCCAGCTCAGCCTGCCCCAAATCACCCTTCCAAGCCATCCCGTTTGGCTCGGATCAAAAGATCCACGGGCTAAAATGTGGGCACCCCAACCCGGAACCTAACACGTGTCTCGAGCGGGAGAGACCCCAAACTAAAAGAAACCACCTGAAAATTTAAAAACTTTTGACTTAACTGAAAAGAACACAAACTTTAACATCACCATTCTAAAAATAACCTAAGTCATCTCCACTTGGAGGAAAACATAAACAAAATTTGAAAACCAAACTTGCTTTAGTTACAATATTATAAAAGTTCACATATGTTAAGTTTAAAACAACGTGCTTATATATACAAACTCCACCAAGGAGATACCAAAATGTAACTACAAATCCCATCTAGTACATATACATACCCAACAACCCAAAAGATGCGTACAAACTCCTCCCCGTCCTCACTGGCCGGGTCCTCCTGTCTCAGGCCGATCTAAAACATTAAAGGGAGAAGGGTGAGAATAAATCTCAATAAGTTATTATGAATGCAACAATATGCCAAGTAAGATGCAACACATAACAAGGTGCATATAACACATTGGAAAAGCCGTAAACACTTTACATTACCTTGGTTTACCTTTTCCCCGTCTGAACAATAAGTCGTACAACATTGGGAGATAAACTCCACTCATTTGTGAACTGCTTTAGCATATTCACATCTTATAAGACCCATTTTTCAGGGAACCACATAAGATACTAGCAACTCTATAAGGCTTTTGGCTCAATACAGATGCTATAACCCCAGTCTATGGCCACAGAAGGGGACAGTCACAGGTATAACGTAATCCGATCACATTAGGTCACACTTTCCATAATTGATCGTATTCCGTTATGCCCCTAAACATCAACTGATTAACACAAGTTCAAACACATAATAGTTACTTGAAATAAAATCCACCAAAGGGATAAGAAATATAACAACATGGTAAATCATACTCATGTTTAAATCAATACCATAGTGCAACATCCATTTCATACACTAATGGAATCATAAACCATGGATATGAACTCAAGTAAGGCCACAATGCATCATAAACCAGCCCTACATGATCAATATGCAACATTACACAACCTCTATAAAGGTCCAAGATCAATTTACCAAGTTTGATTCACTTTGGTTAAATTGCAAATCAAGGCTGTCAACCATTTTCCGAACAATATTTAAACTACTTCCACAATCCCATTTTGACCAAGTAAGATACCATTGTATAGTTAAAGTGCTCTACTTTAATCTTGGTTAAAGAGGGTTCATTTATATCCTAGGTAGAATAGGTTTCTAGGCCTTGGAAAAAGCTTCAGAGGTTGCAGGGCAGGGCACGACTCGTGCCCAATGACACCCCCTTCAGATTCAGTCGTCCCTAATAGGGCACGACTAGTCCACCTCAAGGGACGACTCATGCCACAGAGCACGAGTCGTGCCCTCAGCCCAGAATTCAGTAATCAGCTGCAAACATCAGCAGCCCAAAGTCCCATATGCCATAAACTAACACACTCTATTTTTAAGTGACCAAAACCAGTTTTAACATCATCAAAACAGACCCAAACCATTCTATACCCCTTCCAACACATTCCAGCACTACCCAAAATCATTGTGTTACAAAACTTTGTTCCAAATTTCCATGTTGTAAGTACCCAAATCCGGATCGTCAAAATCCGTCAGAAGTGAACCGGAATCCGTTAACTGGCCCGCTCCAGGTTAACCGGAACCCGTTAAGCTCTCCGTTGCCGAGCCAACGAGACGTCCCGGGACTGTCCCGTGCATCCCGACGTCCAAGCATACTCAACACACGTCATCACACGTAAAAGTACGTCTTTCCTGAAAAACGTACTTTCCGGGACTTTCCGGGGGCATTTCGGACATTTTCCGGACTGTTATTTTAAAAACGGACAAAATCGGGACCCGGGAACAAACTCCCACAAAGCCTGGTGAGTCATGGGACACATGGCTTGCATGCCACAGCCCTCCCATCACCTTTCAATCAATTTCAGAGTGAAAAGATTAAAATACCCCTGGTATGCAGTCTCGGTCCGACCGGACTCATTTGCAGACTCTCAGAAATTGCCAACAAGTCCCTCCAATTTCCAAAATTCACAAAACCCCCTGGATTTCAGGTTCAGTCCGGCCGGACTCATGCTGAAATTTCACCTATAAATAGAAGGGCTGTCAAAGCCATTTAGAACAACAAAATTACTCTCCAAATTCACCATAGCCACGGCCTAAGCTGAGTTCCACTCCCCCCGAGCCTGGGTTTTACCTCGTTTTGCGTGAAAACTTTGTATTTCGATCAAATATGCCCCTAACTACCTCGAAACATCGTCCCAAACCACTTTCCGTATCCCGTATACAGCTCCGAGCCAAAGGAGTCGACCCTAGCCATAGGTATAACTCCCTCTCTCTAATCTCTCGTTCCGCCTCGATTTACGCGCCAGTCGCTACAACAGTTTCGGACGACATCGTTGAAATGTAGACGCCTCCGTCTAACGGGGTCCGATACGTTTTAGCCCCTAGATCCTCTTCTCTTCCTATAAGAGAAGTAATCTCGGGTTAAAACGGCGTTCCGGCCCCGTTCCATTTACTTTTACGTCATTTACAATTCCGGATCGATCGATCCGTCGATCGTCATTTAAATTTTCGTCATTTACAATTCCGGACCGTTTGATCCGTCGAACGTCATTTACATTTCCGGACCGTTTGATCCTGTAAGTACTCCAATTTGAGTTGTTAGTATTCTCGTTAGAAAATTAACGAGAGTTATAACATTCCTAACATTCCTAACTTTTCTAACCAAGCAAGGGCAAAGTGGGCATTGTTATTTAAGGTTAAGCCTACAAAAGAATCTCAAAAAGCAAAAGAATTAAGAAAATCCCGAATTGGTAAGTTGAAAAACACAGCCAGTTTGAATTTTCAAAAAAATATTCTTTGTGTCCAATGCCTGCAGCTGCATTTAATGAACAGTGCACGCTGCAGGAACCATCCGCGCGGATGGTTATGAAGTTTTCAGAGGGCTATAAATTGAGCCCTCCAGTCTCAGAAAAGGGAGAAAAAAAAACATTTTTCACAACTGCACCTTGGCGAAAATAGAGAGAAAACAGTGAGAATTTTCTAGAATTGTCACCTTTTTCTCAACTATTCACCCAAAATCACACTCACTCAAACACTCTCATATTCAAGCCTCAAACACTCTTACATTCAAGCCTAAAACTCAAAACACAAAGAAGATTGGTAAACCCTCCTTCTCCTTACCCTAAACTCCTTCATTCATGCATGCATTTTCAAACTCCAAAATGTAGTTTGTTCATCTTCTTGCCTTAGATCCAAGAAGATCACCATGGAAGTTCATCTCCATGGATGATCTTCTACAAGGATCAACATTATTTTCAAAGTGTTCTTACTTACTTGCAAAGAAAACACATTTTCAAAACCCTAAAAATCATTTTCATACATCAAATCTCTTTTTCAAAGGATAAAATTCCCCTTCCCAAGCAAATGAAGTGCTTAGTCCTAATGTACCCTAAGGATGGCTTGATATAGTTGATTCACCACTAAAATGTCAAGTGATCACTAATCAAAGCCTAAGGAAATGGGGACAAGCATGGATGCCAAACCCCCTTCAAAATCATGTTTTTCTTCAAGAAGAAGTTGCTGTCCAGTAGCAATTTTCTAAGACCTCAGTCCATGGTCTAATTTTTTGGACACATAAGAACTTAGAATTTGGTGTTGACTACAAAATACTTTTTGTAGCCAACATCCAGAGCTTTCCATACATATTTTTACTTTATTTTTTTCGTGAGTAAAACTCCCTTTTTCAAATTTTCCTTTAAAGGTCAGTTCATCAGTCTCTGGAAATCCAGATTTCACATCTGAGATTTCCAGAAAGTTTTCAAATCATCTCCAAAATGAAAAGTTCTTTTACAGAAACCTTATTTAAGGTGTTTTGAACATTTTTCATTCTCGGACTTTTCCCAGATTCTGGAGTTTTCAAGCCCTAAAGTCCATTTCAAAATCAAGTGTCCACTGCCTTTTTCATTCTGGCAGAAATGGTGTTCAACTTCCAAAAATCTTTTGAGTACCAAATCTCAACCCAAAAATCACACCAAAAATCATGGGATCTGTCCAAAGTCTTATGAAGAATTCCCATTTTTGGTTTCCTCAGTTTCAACTTATTTTGGCCAAAGTAACACACACACACACACACACAAACAAATGGTTTTTAGCTTGGAAGACTCGTTTTACGAGGCGTTCCGGGTGAACACTAACGTTCTTCCCGGCACGTAACGTGACCTCCGAACTCAAATCTCTCGATTTTGGGCATTTTCAAAGTTTTGGCCCTTAAAACAAAAATGGCGTGGCGACTCCGGTTTTTTTTTCGATTGGTTTTCAAAGAAACGAAAAATTCAAAGTCCTTTCGAAAAATTGGCAACATCGTTACAGTGGCGACTCCGTTGGGGAAAAATAAGCTTTAAAAAAAATGATATTTGGTATATTGGTGGAAACCATTAAACTTCCCGTTATCGCCTCCTAACACGAGTCGGGGATAAATTGTGGTTTAACAATCCCACGTACCGGTATCATTGTTTTCAAGAAAAAAAAAAGCTTTTGAGGGTCAAGCTTCCGTCCCGGCATTTAAAATCATTTGTGGTGTGTGTCGATTTTTCACATTTTCGTGTTGTTTTGGCCGCCTCGGAAAAGTCAAAGTTTTGACTATCAGACCCGTTGCCTTGAATTTTGAATTATGTGCTTATGTGCGCATTTACTTTCAAAAAAAAAATTCAAAAAAAAAAAGGAGAATTTCAAAAAAAAAGAATTTCAAAAAAAAAAAAAGGAGTTTCAAAAAAAAAAGAAAATTTTCAAAAAAAAAATCATGCATCATACTTTTTAAGACACATGAAAAATTTCTATTTTATTCAGAAAAAGAAGATAGACTGCTTGCACACTACGCGCACGTGGCCTTACACTGCACACTACGTTCCTAACCCGGGAAAATCCCTGTCGCGGCCCGTTTGGTCTTATTACGCCTCTCGGTGCAAGCACGGGACTACCCAAACATCCCATGGAGCCTCGTGTCGACCATGCACTTGTCCGTGACACACTTTGTCCGAGACCCGGTTGGTTTTTAGTCTGGTCTGTGTCATGCCCTGTCTGTGTATAGACCTTTCCTTTCAAGCCTTAGTCGGCATACCAAGTCGATATCTTTCGGGACCCTAATCAGTCGAAGTCCTGCCGGTTTTCCGTCATGGACTTGGACCAGATATTGACTGGCGCCTTGACTTTGACTCTGACTGGCACAAATTATACACTGACTCCCAGCATGACACTGTAAGTACCCAAATCCGGATCGTCCAAATCCGTCAGAAAGTTAACCGAAATCCGTTAATCGGCCGCTCCAGGTTAACCGAACTCGTTAAACTCCCCGATTCTTTGTGCCAACGAGACGTCCGGGATTGCCGACTTCCCGAGTAAACTGGTTAACACGTGTTTCACGTAAAAGTATGGCTTTCCACAAAACGCATTTTCCAACTCCGGGCGTTTACATTTTCCGGACTGTTATTTTAAAAAATGGATAAAACCGGGACCGGGGAACAAATTCCCATAAGGCTGGTGACTCAGAGGACACTTGGCACGCATGCCACCTCCCTCTAGTCACCCTTCAATCAAATTCAAAGGAAAAAGACCAAAATACCCCTGATTTGCAAGCCTAGTCCGGCCGGACTAACTGTGCACTTTTCCTGAAATTGCCAGCAAGTCCCCTGATTTCCAAAATACCCAAAACCCCACGGATTCACCCAAGTCCGTCCGGACTCCTACTGCAATTTTCACCCTATAAATAGAAGTTGCTGTCAAAGGCAAAAAGAGACCAAAATCACTCCAAAAATTCACCACCCCCTCGGCCCAACTGATTTTCACCCCTTCCGAGCTTCCGTTCTGTCTCGATTCGCGTGAAACCTTCGTATTTCGATCAAATACGCACCCTACTACTTCGAAACAACCTTTCGAATCACTTTCCGTGTCCCGTACACACCTCCCGAGCCAAAGGAGTCGACCCTAGCCATAGGTATAACTCCCTCTCTCTAAATCTCTCGTTCCGTCTCGGTTTACGCGCCAGTCGCTACAACCGTTTCGAACGTCGTTATCGAAATGTAGACGCCTCCGTCTAACGGGGTCCGATACGTTTTAGCCCCTCGATCCTCTTCTCTTTCCGTAAGAGAAGTAATCACGGGTTAAAACGGCGTTCCAACTCCGTTCCGTTTACTTTTATTGTCATTTATCAATTCCGGATCGATCGATCCGTTGATCGTTACTTAATTTTCGTCATTTACAAATCCGAGCCGTTTGGCCTCGTTGATCGTCATTTACAATTCCGAGCCGATTGGCCTCGTCGATCGTCATTTACGATTCCGGATCGTTTGATTTCGTTGACACTGCTTTAAATACTGTCATTTACAAGTCCGACCCGTTTGGATCGTGATAGTATTTACTTTTCAAAGTCCGAGTCGCAACCCGATTCGTTGATCGCATATCATTTAATACGCATTTTTCCCGTAAAAAATCGTTAACAATGTAATGCCCGATTCAAAACCGGAGTTCGTCCGTCGAACTCTCTTTCAAAACACGCGAAATGACGTTCGACCTCCGAATGCTCGTCTTCAAACTAAAAGCCGCCATTTGACACTTAAAATCATTTAATACGCATTTTTCCCGTAAAAATCGTTAACAATGACATTCTCGGTTCAAAAAACCGGAGTTCGACCTCCGAACTCCCTTTCAACTCAAAATCGACGTTTGCCACGCAAACGCTCATTTCAAACTCAAAACCGACGTTTGTCATTCAAACGCTCGTCTTTTCAAAAAGTCACCTAATCAACGTTTGTCATTCAAACCAATATTAAGCTTGTCATTCAAGCCCCCATTTCAAAACACACACACACACACACACACACACACGATTTCGAGAAAGGTAGAAAGACTCGTCATGTGAGGCATTTCGGGCGATCTCGTAATACTCTACCCGAAACGTAACTTGACCTCCGAACCTAACAATCTCTGGTACTAAAAGCTTTTTACTCATTTTTGCTACCAATAAAAATGATCCCCTTTTTCAAAGCCTTTTCCTAAGTTTTTGCTACCAATAAAAACGACACCATTTTCTAAAGCCGTTTCTCAACGTTTGGGCTCAAAATACAAAAACCGCGTGGCGACTCCTCATTTTTCCTTCCCATGAAGCGAGGTCTCAGACACCAACCCCCCGCGAAAGACAACCGCGTTTCGCGCCACCCGCGCGAAATCTCGGGTAATTTCAGACACTGAGTCATCAAGGATTAATGGTTATTCCATGCCTAATTACGGCCTAATTGACGACAAGTCAAGATCAATCGTGGACATTTATCAGTCCAAATCATGCCGACTTTTCGTCGAGCCCTCGGACATGATCTTGACTTTTGACGTCAGCTTTGTCCGTAATTTACATCAAATGCTCGTTAAGACTCGATTACCCGCCAGACTTTTAGGATCGTTTTTCTTTCGGTCGGTGGGACCCGCTTGCCCTATAGGACCCTCGCCTGGGGCTGTCCACCCTGGGAGGTCGAAATACAGGTGGAATACGAGGGGCTGATAGACGTAGTGACGGGCCCACTGATCCAGGATCCAGAGTAGTTTGCGAAAAAGAAGAGCAATCTTTTCCAACCGATTAGGTTAATAAAACATGTTTTAAGTAAACAAGAACAAATAACTGCATGTTGCATGAGCCCAAAGCCCAAACACTTACCCTCCTTCAATTCTCAAACATCTGAACCCTCGTGCCTTTTCCCCCGCAGCTCCTCACAAAGGTTGGTTCCGGACACCGGGTCACCGTTTGATCAGTTGGGAAGAGTCAAGCGCGTCATCAGCTTCACCGTTTGTTCTGACTCCGGGTTTCAGAATGTCTGCATCAGCCGATAATGATGGGGACAACGTCACTCCGTCCTCCAAAATCCCTCAGACAGACCAGCATTGGATCCAGTTGGTAGAACAAATGAGACTTCGACATGAGGCTCAAATTGACGACCTTCTGGGGTTATCGCAAGTCATGGTTTGACTATCAGTCCCAATTCCGATGGCACTTTTACCGCAAAGAGGAAAGAAGGTTCTCCTCCCATTCTTAATCATCATATCAAGATGCCACCACAAGATTCCTATGTCTCCACCGTCGGGACTCCTGCCCGTCGACTTACAGGGCAACTGGCCCCCAAACAGCAATTCAAAGGGCCACCATTCCAACAGCAGTCAGGGACGAAAGAGTTCAGCATACCGTCTGTTATCCCCTCTCAAAGTGATACCGATCCCGCAGATATCAGCATGGGTAATGAAGATCGGGAAACAGTGGAGGAAATATGGTCAGCCATCAAAGCTCTTGAGGAACGCCAGAACAGACAGCAAGCCTGGATTGAAGAGGCCACACGCCACTTCGGGACATTAGCAATCTCCCAACTGACTGGGGCTCCCCTGAAAGACAAACATGTGCCTGTTCCCCCGGCTCTTAATACCTCTCATTACCCGGCAGAGTCCAACCATTCGCTTCCCGATGAGCCCAACAGCAGATCTCCCCGGACCAGTTCAACTCAAAGTCATTCCAGCACCGCTCAACCTGAGATCCCAAATCCACCACCAGCCGTAGAACACATTTGGTGGGATATCTGTGACTGCCCCGACTGCCTTGAAAGGGACTATCAGGACTGGATACACGAGGACCGTCCTCCTAAGAAGAAGAAAATTTCCTCCCAGCAAAAATTGAAAGAGAGGTTCGAGGCTGGTGATACCAGTGTGGGTACGCTCGGAGAGCCATCTGGGGGATTTGATTACTATGTACTCTACTCCAGCCAGTCTTCCCCAAAGCAAACAGGGGTAGAAAAGCCGAAAAGCCTTGCCAGCGATAGAATTGAGACCTTCGGGCACCAGAATACTGCAGATCTGGGTGATTTTACTGCCAATCAAAAGTCTAACCCCCCGCGGGGTCAGCCAAGATTCAGTTTGTCCGGCTCCCGAGTGCATACCGACAAAGAAAGACCAGCGCCAGTTTGGCGCTCGCACTCAATTAATATGCTGACTGGGGATGGCAACCGCCACAAACGGCCTCAGTATAACCCAGGGGCTTCAGCAAAGGTACTACCTCGCAAGAAAAAGGCACGAAGTGACTGGCTTGATGACTCTCTATCTCGAGACAAGGACCAAATCTATGATCCCCACCTATATGGTAGCATGATCACCTTCTGCGACGAAGATTTGCCAAGAGATGTCTCCAAGCACAATGAAGCCTTGTACATCACTATTCGGCTCAACACCGTATCACTCCCGGGGGTATTGGTGGACAATGGATCAGCCGTTAATGTCCTTCCCCTCAGCATGATGCGGGCCCTACGCATCAATGAAAGGCACATGATCCCATCTACCCGGTCAATCAAGGCATATGATGGCACGTCTCGTCCCATCTTGGGGACGGTGGTTCTGGAACTCTGGTACGAAACCCAAATGGTGCCAGCAAAATTCCATGTAATGGACATCCCATCCGAATTCACAGCCCTACTGGGGCGCCCTTGGTTACACCACATGAAAGCCATAGCCTCCACTCTCCATCAATGTGTCAAGTTCATTAACCGGCAGGGGGACCTTGAAGTCATTAGGGGTGACAGTTTCCTTATGGGGAACGAAGCCGAGACCGTCGCCAAGCATGCTCGTAGCCAGACACCGGGGCTACCCCCTCCGAATCGACCAAGGGACTATCGGGGCAAGTCTCATCAGAATCCCCCAGAATCCGGTGATGCCAACTATGTCAACGAACTCAAGCGGGCAGATCCTGAAGCAGTTCGATTTATCAAGTTCAATTGCTATTTCCAACATCTGGAGGCAGAATGGAAAGAAACACTGAATACCGCCATGATACGAGCACACAAACCTCCAGTCTCCAGTCAGAGATTTGTCAGCATTCTTCAAACCCGTTCTCTGGCCTCGCCAAGCGAAGAGATTTTCATGATAAAAGTCGACAAGTACCGGCAGACTCGACTCGAATGTATGAACATCGTATGGGACGTCCTCCTCGAAGAACTACCCGCTAAGCCTTTCCGCTCGAGCATGGGACATGAGATTTTTCCAGCAGCACACCAAGACGCAATACGTCCTTACATTTGGATTGAGCGGTCAGACTGTGACGAGTTAGAATTCTCCAGAATTGAGGATGCGGCAGATTCGCAAGAAGATCCCTACATTCATATGCTCAGTTTTCAGGCGCCGATCACAATTGATTCTGGTTCAGACGAAGAGATGATAGCAATGACCGAGGAAGGAGAACAGAAACAAGATAACCCCCGAGTCATGAGGTCACTGACAGCAATGCCGCTAAAGAATTGGGAAACTCTCTCAGGCCCGTCCGCGACCAAAGAAGAAATGATCACCAAGCTTGGATTGGTCCCCCGTCCCTTTGTGTCAACCTTTGTAAAGTCCTCCGAGTCTCTCATTGTTGAGTTTGAGTCTTCCGAGTCGTCCGACGGCCTCACGCCTGAAGACCACGAAATTGTAGCCAATACTGTATTCCCTCTTATTCTCAATGAAATGACGAACCTTTCTGAGTATCCCTTGATTGCCACTTTAACTAATGATGAATTAACTAATAATCTAAAAACAGTTAATAACGATTCACTAGATGAAGAAGCAGACACATTAAATGAACAATATATCAAAGAAATCTTTAAGCAGGTTGTCCGGAAAGAGGAAAATCGAGCCCAAGCTGCCGAAGAGATTTTGACGAGTGTGAATTTGGGAACTGCGGAAGAGCCTAAAGAGACGCAGATTGGTAGTTTCTTCGAAGGGACTGAAAGGGATGCCCTAATTGAGCTGCTAAAAGAATTCGTGGATGTGTTCGCATGGTCCTATAAAGATATGCCAGGCCTCGATCCTTCCATAGTTGAACACCGAATACCGCTCGACCCAGAAGTTAAGCCTGTAAAGCAGAAACTAAGAAGAATTAAGCCCGAATGGTCCCTACAAGTAAAGGAGGAGATAGAAAAGATGCTCAGGGCAGGGTTCATCAGGGTCATTGAATATCCTACATGGCTTTCCAACATAGTAACAGTAACCAAAGCCAACGGAAAGATCCGATGCTGCGTAGACTTCAGAGATCTGAACAAAGCTAGTCCAAAGGACGATTTCCCCCTGCCAAACATCGACATCCTGGTGGATTCCACGGCCAACCATGAGGTTAAGTCCTTTGTCGACGGTTTCGCCGGTTACAACCAAATCAAAATGGCAGAAGAAGATCAAGCCAAAACAGCCTTCACGACCCCTTGGGGCACATACTGCTACACGGTCATGCCGTTCGGACTAAAGAATGCTGGGGCTACGTACCAGAGGCGGCTACGGCTACTGCAAGTTCCTTGATATGATCCACAAAGAAATTGAGGTCTATGTGGACGACATGATAATACACTCCAGAGGATCAGATGGCCAACACTTTGTTGATTTGAGAAAATTCTTCGCCCGCCTCCGAGACCAGCATGAGGCCCGAACCCGGCCAAATGCACCTTCGGTGTAAGGCGAGGCAAGGTGCTAGGATATATGGTGACAGAACAGGGAATTGAAGTAGATCCTCAGAAAATCAAGGCGATAGTTGAAATGAAGCCACCAGGACAACGACAAGTAAAATCCTTCATGGGAAGACTGCAATACATAAGCCGCTTTGTAAATCAGCTGACCTCGATCTGCGAACCTATCTTCAAGTTGATGAAGAAAAATGCCTACACAGAATGGACTCCAGAATGCCAGCTCGCCTTCGAACAGATCAAGGCATACCTCGTGAATCCCCCGATTCTTTGCCCACCACATCAGCAAAAGCCACTATTGCTATATCTAACTGTCACGGATACAGCAATTGGGGCTATGCTAGCTCAAGAGAAGAAAGATTCCAAGGTCGAAAACGCCATCTATTTCGTAAGCAGAAAGCTTCAGGGAAGCGAACTCAATTACTCTGCTTGTGAAAAGACTTGCGCAGGTTTGGTCTGGGTAGTGGGAAAGTTGAAACACTACATGCAGTCTCACCCGATACATCTCGTCTCAAGGATAGACCCCATCAAATATCTGTTCGACAAACCTTCCATCTCTATGAGGTTGGCAAAATGGTCGTTCTTTTTGGCTGAATATGACATCACTTACGTTTCAAGGAAATCCGTAAAAGGGCGTGTAATGGCAGAACATTTGGCCGATTTCCCAAGTGATGAGTCCCGAGGACCTGAACCTCAATTTCCCGATGATGGAATCTTTGCTCTAGAAGGAGAAAACCGCTGGCAACTCTTCTTCGACGGGGCGTCAAACAAAAGGGGGAACGGAATAGGAATGCTTCTGGTCGATCCTACTGACGAACACACCCCCATAGCAGTAAGGTTGAACTTCGAGGTCACCAACAACGCTGCTGAATATGAAGCTTGCATAGCCGGGTTGGAAGCCGCCCTTGAAAGAAATATCAAGGAATTGGAGGTGTATGGTGACTCTGCCCTCATCATCAATCAGGTCTCTAACAAATGGAAGACCGTAGACCCGGGTCTGCAGAAATATCACACTTACATGGAAGAGCTAGTAACTCAATTCAAGGAGATCAGCTTTCATTACTTGCCCAGAGATCGCAACAGATTTGCAGATGCTCTGGCGACACTAGCCTCCCTCGTTGAAATACCCGAAGGAAAGTCTGTCAAACCATTCAGAGTCGGGAGAAGAGAAAACCCCGCTTATTGCTTTGAAATCGAAGCGGAGGCCGAACCGGCCAGTGATCCCTGGTACACTCAGATCTATCAGTACCTGAAGAATGGCGAAGCTTCCTTCAAAAATGAAGATGGGGAATATAAAGAAGGAATCAAAGCAAAGAGCCTCTCAGCCCTGAAGCGACTCGCCTCCCACTATGTTCTTTTGGGAAACATGCTGTACAAGAAGCGTTATCAAGGCCCCCTCCTGCGATGTATCGGCAAACAAGAGGCTACAGAACTCATGAGAGAAATACACGGTGGTACCTGCGGCCCCCACATGAATGCTCGAGCCCTGATGCAAATCATACTGAGAATGGGGTACTTTTGGATCTCCATGGAAACCGACTGCATCCAGTTCGTCAAAAGCTGCGACAAATGCCAGCGATACTCAAATCTTAATCATTTGCCTCCTCACGAGTTATACTGCATGACAACCCCTTGGCCTTTCGTCACTTGGGGAATTGATGTCATAGGCAAAATCACACCACCAGGCAGCAACGGCCACGAATTCGTCCTGGTGGCAGTGGACTATTTCACCAAATGGGTTGAAGCCAAGTCCTACAAAATCCTCAATTCAAAGAAAGTAGCCCTCTTCATCAAAGAGAACATCATATGCAGATACGGGTTGCCAGCCGAAATCATCTCAGATAATGGATCCCACTTTGAAGGGGAATGCGACAGGCTGCTGGCAGAATTCAGAATAACCCGTCACAAGTCATCTCCCTATAGGCCCCAAACCAACGGAGCCGTCGAAGCAGCAAACAAGACTCTGGAAAACATCATCCGAAAAATGGCTGTCCGAGGCAGAGATTGGCCCGAGAAGCTACACCTGGCACTCTGGGGCTACAGAACATTAGTCAGAACTGCAACAGGGGAAACACCATTTGCTCTTACCTACGGGATGGAAGCCGTGCTCCCAATCTAGCTAGAAATCCCTTCACTCCGTGTGTTGTTGGAGAGCCAGATCAACGAGGTCGAATGGCTCCAAAGTTGCCATGATGAATTGGCTCTACTAGATGAGCGCCAATTGAAAGCAATGGAACACATTCGAGCCTACCAAGGGAGAATGGCCAGGGCCTTCGACAAGAAAGTAAAACATCGGGAGATTAGGGAAGGTGATCTCGTTTTGAAAGAGAAGCCCCCAGTCCGCATCAACCCACTTGGCAAATGGGAGCCTGTCTGGGTCGGGCCATACATCGTCCAAAAGATCTTCTCCGGAGGAGCCATGCAACTTGCAGACCTCGACGGAAACCCCTTTGTACACCCAGTGAATGGTGACAAGCTGCGCAGATACTACGCGTAAAAACACTGAGTCAAAAAAAAAGAGAAACAAAAAAAAAAGAGAAAAGGAGTGCTAAAAGAGTAATACCCAACTAGGTTGAAAACCCGAAAAGGGCGGCCTAGGTAAAAAACAGGGTTGCACAAAAAAAAAAACAACAAAAAAAAACAAAAACAAAAACAAAAAAAAAACAAAAAAAAAACAAAAAAAAAAAACAAAAAAAAAATAAAAAAAAAACAAACAAAAAAAAAAAAATTCGACCGGGTCGAACTACGGAGACCTGAGCCCTTTTGTCCGAAGGGAACGTAGGCAGCCGGAAACGGTTCGGTCTAAAACACAAATAAAGGAGACATACTTTGTCATCAACACATTGATCAGACCATGAAAGCGTCTCGAAAAACTCTGAAGCAATTCAAATATTCATTACAAGTTAAAAACTTTTTGATGAGTCTAAGCTCGGTTCATTCCTACAACTGGCAACCTGCTAAAAGAAACTAAGATACATAATCAAACTAATGTGTCTGCTGCGACAAGAAAGGGATACTCGGAAACCTCAGAGTCACTCCATGCCACTCGTACTGGCATCCCCTCTCTTCTTCCCTCTCCGGGTCTTCTTCCTCTGAACAGGAAAAATGTCGGTCTTCCGCCTGCCAAGCTCTGGTGTAGGGACAGGATCTATCAAACCAGCCTCTGTCAGGGCCCTGGTAGCCCTAGCGTCATCTCTCATCTCCTGTAGCCGGGCTGGTAAAGTAGGAGTCCTCCTCTCTTGTCTCTTGACATAAGCCTCATAGTCGGTCACAGCGTCTCTGCTCCTATCATGAGGGTTGGCCCTCGCCTCGGCCCTCCGCCTCTCTGGAACTGTCAGGTCCTCCGCACCCACAATGGCCTCACGCCGTCTCAAAATAGCCATCTGAGTCTCCCCCAAATGGGTCTCGTACCAGTCCAAGTACCAAGTGGTCAGGAACACCGGTCTCGGACGTCTGAGGATAACCCGAGAAGGAAAGACGTCATACCTCCATGCTCGGGAAAGAAAGGAAAACACCGAAGGATCATCCATAGAAGCAGAAGCCACCACCCTGGTGGCTATATCATCAAAGTCCTCCAAAGGAACCTGCTCCAAACCAAACTGTCTCAAAACCAAAGCCGGAATGTAGAAGCTGGACTGAGAAAGCCCCGGAAGCATGACCACATGAGACCCGTCCTGAAGTACTCTGCGAGTCTCCACCCGCCAACAAGGCACTGACCATCTGATATCTTCTGTCCGGCGACCAGCCATCCAACGCTCCCATGAGCCCTGATCATCAAAATCTACAGCAACCCCTCTCCTGGCGAATGTCCAAGGCTTGATCATGTCAGAAGTCTCCCGAAGAACCCCCAGGCGTTCCATCAGCCACAGAGTCAAGAGAAACGGGCTGCCCCCGTGCATATACCGTCTCCCGGTAGCCAGCCTATCGAGAGCATGAAAAGTCTCCCCCAGGATCAAAGGTACAACATCTCTGCCCAAGCGACAATGAACGACTACATCTAGCAGAGCCCGATGACAGATCCCAAAAGAATAAACCATGAACAAGGTCCCGAACATGCAAAGTGCAAAGGCATCCCAATAGGCATCGTCAAGCGAGCCTAAGCCCCTAAATCTATCAGGGAGACCAGAAATGTTAAAATGATCGGGACCACAGATCATACCTTGTGCTTCCTCCGGGGAAAGATGAAGAAGGTTGCACAGCTTGTCAACAAAAGAGGCTCCTCCGGGCAAAGGAATTGCAATCTCCTCCACCTCAGGACCACTGAGCAAAGCCCAAAATTCTTCAACAGTCGGGACCATTTCATTGTAAGAGAAGGAAAAAACATGCCTTCTAGTGTCCCAAAATGAGGAAGAAGCTCTCAAAAGTTCATAATCCGGAACCAATTCCTTGAGAGACCACAAGCATCGTATCTTGTACCTTTCTTCAAAGAATGACCTCCTCTCATGCATAATCTCCCGAGACCACTCTTTAAACTTGTTGAAGAATTGCATTTGAGAATTTTGGGATAATTTGGATGGATTTCTCATGCTCACAAATCTCTCCATGGTTTTTCTCTCCTTCTTCCCGAAAATGGCTGTTTGAATGGGCAGTTGAAGAAGGTGTTTGAATTTGAAATAAGGGAAAACTAGATCTGAAGCAAAATTAAAGGACAGTGTCAGAAGTCTGTCCCATCCGCGCGGATGAGTTTGTTACCAAAAAAAAATTTTTTGCTGCAGTTTAAACTGCTGCACCACAAAAGAATATTTTGTCCCAGTCAAAGCCTGTCCAAACCAGTCCATACACCAAACATCTACACCCTTGCCAAAAAACCGAGGCTCATGTAACATTGCATTCATACAGCATTGCATTCAAAAAAAAAAAAAAATAACAATAATCCTAGATTATTACATTCCAAAAAAAAAAGAAAGAGAAAAGCAAAGAAAAAAAATATGCATGAAAATAAAGTGTATCTGTCTAAATAGGTACAGTCCCAAAAATCAGTCTCAGGAAATCAGTCAATCGGAATCCTCGGTGGCCGGTGCTTTCCCCCGCCCCTCTTGCGGCTCGGGCCCGCCTCCTCGGTAGCCATGAATGTCTCGGGCTCAGAATCATCGTCCTCGTCTCCGGAAGAAGGCTCGTCAGGACCTACCGGCACGCTCTGATACGGCAAACCAAGATCCGCAAAGAAATCATATCCGAAGGTGAAGGCGTCGGACTCCTGGACGTGTGAAGAAGACCCACCGTGATGCCAGACATGCCCCTGCCCGTACGGATCCCCGAGGATGACGTGGTCCGAAGGCAGCACCACGCTAGGATCTATGAGAGGAGAAAGAGGAGTCTCGGAAGAATGCTCAGAAGGCTCAGGGGAAGTCTCCCGCTCGACAGGCGCCGGCTGTGGTCGCCTCGCTCTAGCCTGAGGGGCTCCACAAGCCACCATCCTCCTGATGAATCTCTTAGCCCCGATCACCTGCTTCGTCAGCTTCTCCACGACCACCTCTGGAAACTGCACGGGAGCAAAAGCGTCAGAAATAATTGAGGCGAAAAATGATGACAGGAAAGAAAGGAAAAGACAGAAGCAAAAAAAAGAGAGGTGGGAAGGAGAAGCCATACCTTCATACCCGGATGAGGCTGAAAAGCTCGTGGAAGCTGCTCAGGCTGAAGGATCTGCACCCTCAATCGGACCCCATCCTGGACATATGAAAAGTCCGTCCGCGGGTACCGTACGATCCCTACACCCTCTATCTCAAGGACCTGGGGCATCCTCAACCTCCTCAAGACAAATACCGGATACTGCTCAATCGCCACGAATGCCGAGAAGTGCTGGCCGCCTCGGTAATCACCCCAGGTCTCCGATCTCTCACTCGGATGCATCATGTCGGCGGGAGGCTCCACCGGTGTCATCAAAGGTGAATTCACGCCATGCTGGCGCGTCACTCTCTCCCCCAGATAATACACGTCGAAAGTCAAGCCCCTCAAAATCCTCCGCTGCACGGTCCATATCTCAGCGCCCCTCAACTGCGCCACATCGAAACGATCCCAGGGATAGAATATCATCCCCTCATCCGTCTCGGCCCGTCAAAGGCGTGCGGTCCTCGTATCTCGAGGGTCGTGCGCCCCCTAGAACCCTTCTTCTCCCGGGCAAACTTGGACCAGGAACGCATGGCCGGATACGCCCCGATATACTCCGCCGGCTGTCGCCACATCGTGACGTGAAAGAACTCCAACGCCCATACCTGCGAAAGGTAAAGATCACATCAATTAAGTGCGAAAAAAGATACGTGCTTAAAGAAAAGAGGGAAAGCAAAAGGAAAGCTTATACCTCCAGAGGGAACTCGAAGCATGTCAAGGAACTGACAGCCTTCCGGCTATACCGATCTAGAGCGAAATAGAGCTCTGCCAGCCCTGCCTCTCCCCAAGAGACCTCTCCGGCCATCCTCACATCCTCCAGGGACCGCAACAAAGCAAAAACAGCCGTCCCCTCGGCGTGTCCAAAAAGGGTGCTCGAAAAAGCAAACCATAGAAAAGCCCTGGCAATCTGCTCAGCGCCTATCCTCTCGTCCCCAGCCTCATAGCTCCCAATTCTCTCCACAATCTTTCCCTCGACCACAACAGACTCCATACCCATCCCCTTTTTGGGAATAGGGAAAATCCTAGAAGGGCCTGCAGATCCGCATCGCCGTAGCCGTCTTCTCCACTCAATGCTCCGTCCGTGATAGGACAAGCCCGTAATCGCAGCATAATCAGAAGGCGTAACCGTCGCCTCGCCCCAGAAGAAGTGGAATGTGTGGGTCACGTCCCACCAGTGCTGTGCCAAAGCGAAGATCAGGCCCTTACTCTTGGGAAACTTGACCAACCCCCTCAAGCACTCGATGAACTCGTACAAGCCAGTCTCAATGACGATCTGTCTAGGACTCATCATCGCTCCTCTGCCCATATCTGGAAGCCGGTCCCATAGACCAATAACAGACTCCACTGATCCTCGAGTCTTCATCTTGTTCAGCTGCTCCGTCACGAAATTGTTTCCACCCTGCAATAAAAAAAAGAGAGGGAAACAAAAATGTCAAAAGTGTCAAAATTTTGCATTCAAAAAAAAAGAGAGAGCATACACATGCATCATAAAATTTTGAAGAAAATTCGGCAGCATAACAGCATACAATGAACCTAGCCCCATTTTTCTTGCACAAAGGAAAAGAGTTTTCAAACAATCACCACTCATTCATTCATACATCGAGTCGACGGAAGTAAAAACTCCGTCCCATTTTTCATGAAATAGCACAAATAAACAGTTTTTCACAAGTCATTCATTCAATCAACGGGAGAAAAAATCCGTCCCATTTTTCACAAGAAATCATGTTTTCACAAAAAAAAAAGGCATGCATATATTCATGTCATATCGACATTGCGAGAATTATACATTGCAACAAAAAAATCCGTCCCGGATTCGGGAATTTTTTCATCATAGTCTCATATTTCAAAAAAAAAAATTGGCAAAAATGCCCATTCTTTTTTCAAACAAAGTGCATACTTGGGTTACCCATAAACTCATTGCAACATGCATATCATCAAAATCAAGATTCAAAGTCAAAAACACAAATTTTTCGAATTTTAACTACAATTTTCGGACATTAAAAAAAAAAATGGCAAAATGCCCATTTTTTTCAAACAAAATGCACATTTGAGTTACCCATAAACTCATTGCAACATGCATATCATCAAAATCAAAATCCAAGGCCAAGAGCATTGCAATTTTCGAATTTTCAAAAAAAAAAAAAGGAAAAATCACAAAAATCAATTTCAAACAAAAAAATCGACAAAGAGAATGAAAAAGATTCGAAGTATACCGTTCGGAGACTCGGATCAGTGGCCCAATGTTGCCATGCATCGGGGTATGGCTCCTCCGCAATCGATTGCGAAAGAGAATAATGCCTCCTCATTCGGACAAGCTCCAATCGTCTCTCCGCGACTGGGCCGCGTGCTTGGCCTTGAAAAGCAACTCCCTCGTGTTCCATTGCTTGAAAATCGAAGAAAATCGGAAGATTTCGGAGCTCCTAGGACCAACAATGGCGGTTTTTGCGGTTTTTGCGTTTTTCTCTCTTTCTATCTCGAAAAACTGAAAAAATTGTGGGGAAGAAGAAGAAAGGGCGTTGGCCCTCATTTAAACCAATCTGACTTTCAACCCGATCCGCGCGGATGGTTTTGAAGGGTCAAAAAGACCCTTTTGCCCTTTAAAATTTCAGGACTCTGCAGTTTAGTCCTCAACTTAACAGAGTTAACCAAAGTTAACCAAAATTAGCCCCCCTTTTAAAAGAGTTCGACGGCAGTAAAACGTAAGTCCGATCTCCCCGAGAAAGATAACGGGATCCCGTATCTTTCATCAATTTCAATCACGGCAGTAAAACGTAAGTCCGATCTCCCCGAGAAAGATAACTGGATCCCGTATCTTTCATCAATTTCAATGACGACAGTAAAACGTAAGTCCGATCTCCCCGAGAAAGATAACGGGATCCCGTATCTTTCATCAATTTCAATCACGACAGTAAAACGTAAGTCCGATCTCTCCGAGAAAGTTAACGGAATCCCGTTTCTTTCATCAAAATCATTCGACGGCAGTAAAACGTAAGTCCGATCTCCCCGAGAAAGATAACGGGATCCCGTATCTTTCATCAATTTCAATCACGACAGTAAAACGTAAGTCCGATCTCTCCGAGAAATTTTATTCCGTTTCTTTCATCAAAATATTTCGACGGCAGTAAAACGTAAGTCCGATCTCTCCGAGAAAGTTAACGGAATTCCGTTTCTTTCATCAAAATCTTCCGACGGCAGTAAAACGTAAGTCCGATCTCCCCGAGAAAGATAACGGGATCCCGTATCTTTCATCAATTTCAATCACGACAGTAAAACGTAAGTCCGATCTCTCCGAGAAAGTTAACGGAATCCCGTTTCTTTCATCAAAATCTTTCGACGGCAGTAAAACGTAAGTCCGATCTCTCCGAGAAAGTTAACGGAATTCCGTTTCTTTCATCAAAATCTTTCGACGGCAGTAAAACGTAAGTCCGATCTCTCCGAGAAAGTTAACGGAATTCCGTTTCTTTCATCAAAATCTTTCGACGGCAGTAAAATCCGATCTCTCCGAGAAAGTTAACGGAATTCCGTTTCTTTCATCAAAATCTTTCGACGGCAGTAAAACGTAAATCCGATCTCTCCGAGAAAGTTAACGGAATCCCGTTTCTTTCATCAAAATCATTCGACGGCAGTAAAACGTAAGTCCGATCTCTCCGAGAAAGTTAACGGAATCCCGTTTCTTTCATCAAAATCATTCCCCGGCAGTAAAACGTAAGGCCGATTGCTCCGACGAATACGTCTGATTCTTCCCCAGTAAAGGCTAACAAAATCCCCAGCAAAGTTAACGGAATCCCAAAAGCCAACGGAATCTTGAGTAGATCTCGAACTACGAAAGGGCTTGATTCCCACTAGGGATACGTAGGTAGCCTATCATTAGGTCCAGCCACTCGATCAAAACGGTCACCCTCTCCTTCGGCAGCAGACAAAGTCCACCGAAAGGCCATTTCAAATCGAGGTTCGAGGCACCTAAAATGCCATCATCAAGGTTCGAGGCGCCTAAAACGCCATCATCAAGGTTTGAGGCACCTAAAATGCCATCTTCAAGGTTCGAGGCACCTAAAACGCCATCATCAAGGTTCGAGGCACCTAAAATGCCATCTTCAAGGTTCGAGGCACCTAAAACGCCATCATCAAGGTTCGAGGCACCTAAAACGCCATCATCTCCAGGGTCAAAGACCCGAACTACGACTGGCTTGATTCCTCTTAAGGATACGTAGGTAGCCTATCATTAGGTTCAACCATCCGACTAAAAATGGTCATTTCTATCCCCAGCAGAGCGGATAGCCATCCGACCGAAAATGGTCATTCCTATCCCCAGCAGAGCGGATATACAATTTCAGCCATCCGACCGAAAATGGTCATTCCTATCCCCAGCAGAGCGGATATACAATTTCAGCCATCCGACCGAAAATGGTCATCTCTTATCCTCAAAGCAGAAGTTTCTCTCCAAAGACCCGACTGCAGAGCTCGCTTTTCAAGGTTCGAGGCACCTAAAACGCCATCATCTCCAGGGTCAAAGACCCGAACTACGGCCGGCTTGATTCCTCTTAAGGATACGTAGGTAGCCTATTAAATAGGTTCAGCCACTCGATCACTTGATCATCCTGTTAAATTTGGAGCCTTACTCTTATCGACGACCCCGCTTCCTTCGAAAGCGCCGTCGCCGAGGGGCTACTGTAAGTACTCCAATTTGAGTTGTTAGTATTCTCGTTAGAAAATTAACGAGAGTTATAACATTCCTAACATTTCTAACCAAGCAAGGGCAAAGTGGGCATTGTTATTTAAGGTTAAGCCTATAAAAGAATCTCAAAAAGCAAAAGAATTAAAAAAATCCCGAATTGGTAAGTTGAAAAACACAGCCAGTTTGAATTTTCAAAAAAATATTCTTTGTGTCCAAAGCCTACCGCATTTAATGAACAAGGCACGCTGCAGGAACCATCCGCGCGGATGGTTATGAAGTTTTCAGAGGGCTATAAATTGAGCCCTCCAGTCTCAGAAAAGGGAGAAAAAAAAACATTTTTCACAACTGCACCTTGGCGAAAATAGAGAGAAAACAGTGAGAATTCTCTAGAATTGTCACCTTTTTCTCAACTATTCACCCAAAATCACACTCAATCAAACACTCTCATATTCAAGCCTCAAACACTCTTACATTCAAGCCTAAAACTCAAAGCACAAAGAAGATTGGTAAACCCTCCTTCTCCTTACCCTAAACTCCTTCATTCATGCATGCATTTTCAAACTCCAAAATATAGTTTGTTCATCTTCTTGCCTTAGATCCAAGAAGATCACCATGGAAGTTCATCTCCATGGATGATCTTCTACAAGGATCAACATTATTTTCAAAGTGTTCTTACTTACTTGCAAAGAAAACACATTTTCAAAACCCTAAAAATCATTTTCATACATCAAATCTCTTTTTCAAAGGATAAAATTCCCCTTCCCAAGCAAATGAAGTGCTTAGTCCTAATGTACTCTAAGGATGGCTTGATATAGTTGATTCACCACTAAAATGTCAAGTGATCACTAATCAAAGCCTAAGGAAATGGGGACAAGCATGGATGCCAAACCCCCTTTAAAATCATGTTTTTCTTCAAGAAGAAGTTGCTGTCCAGTAGCAATTTTCTAAGACCTCAGTCCATGGTCTAATTTTTTGGACACAGAAGAACTTGGAATTTGGTGTTGACTACAAAATACTTTTTGTAGCCAACATCCAGAGCTTTCCAGACATAATTTTACTTTATTTTTTGCGTGAGTAAAACTCCCTTTTTAAAATTTTCCTTTAAAGGTCAGTTCATCAGTCTCTGGAAATCCAGATTTCACATCTGAGATTTCCAGAAGGTTTTGGGTCCTCAAATCATCTCCAAAATGAAAAGTTCTTTTACAGAAACCTTATTTAAGGTGTTTTGAACATTTTTCATTCTCGGACTTTTCCCAGATTCTGGAGTTTTCAAGCCCTAAAGTCCATTTCAAAATCAAGTGTCCACTGCCTTTTTCATTCTGGCAGAAATGGTTTTCAACTTCCAAAAATCTTTTGAGTACCAAATCTCAACCCAAAAATCACACCAAAAATCATGGGATCTTTCCAAAGTCTTATGAAGAATTCCAATTTTTGGTTTCCTCAGTTTCAACTTATTTTGGCTAAAGTAACATACACACACACACACACACAAACAAATGGTTTTTAGCTTGGAAGACTCGTTTTACGAGGCGTTCCGTGTGAACACTAACGTTCTTCTCGGCACGTAACGTGACCTCCGAACTCAAATCTCTCGATTTTGGGCATTTTTCAAAGTTTTGGCCCTTAAAACAAAAATGGCGTGGCGACTCCGGTTTTTTTTTTCGATTGGTTTTCAAAGAAACGAAAAATTCAAAGTCCTTTCGAAAAATTGGCAACATCGTTACAGATCCGTCGAACGTCATTTACAATTCCGAGTCGTTTGGCTCGTCGATCGTCATTTACAATTCCGGACCGTTTGATCCGTTGATACCGCACTTTAAATACTGTCATTTACAAGTCCGACCCGTTTGGATCGTGATAGTATTTACTTTTCAAAGTCCGAGTCGCAACCCGATTCGTTGATTGCAAAATCATTTAATACGTTTTTTCCCGTAAAAATCGTTAACAATGTAATGCCCGGTTCAAAACCGGAGTTCGACCTTCGAACTCTCTTTCAAAACGCGTGAAATGACGTTTGGCATCCAAACGCTCATCTTCAAACTTAAAAGCCGCCATTTGACACTCAAAATCATTTAATACGTTTTTTCCCGTAAAAATCATTAACAATGTAATGCCCGGTTCAAAATCGGAGTTTTACCTTCGAACTCTCTTTCAAAACTCAAAATCGACGTTTGCCACGCAAACGCTTATTTCCGTCTCAAAACCGACGTTTGTCATTCAAACGCTCGTCTTTTCAAACAAGATCACCTAATCAACGTTTGACATTCAAACCAAGATTAAGCTTGTCATTCAAGCCCCCATTTCAAAATGCATACACACACACACGCACACGTTTTCGAGAAAGGTAGAAAGACTCGTCATACGAGGCGTTTCGGGTGATCTCGTAATACTCTTCCCGAAACGTAACATGACTTCCGAACCTAACAATCTCTGGTACTAAAAAGCTTTTTACTCGTTTTTGCTACCAATAAAAATGACACCCCGTTTTGAAAGCCTTTTCCTAAGTTTTTGCTACCAATAAAAACGACACATTTTTCTCACTAAAGCCGTTTTTCAACGTTTGGGCTCAAAATACAAAACCGCGTGGCGACTCCTCTTCCTTCCCGAAAAGCGAGGTCTCAGACACCAACCCTCCGCGAAAGACAACCGCGTTTCGCGTCCGCGCGAAATCCCGGGTAATTTCACATGCAACCCTTTCCATTAAGCCCTTAACCCATGAAATCAATTCTAACCATTATATTTGCCACTACAATCACCACACCATCACCAACTCCATTCAATTTTTCCCAAAACAACTCCAACTCAATAAAAATGTTCTAAAAACACAAAAACCCATTTATACAACATCCATAACAACAAAAATCATAGAATGAACAACTTTTGAAAGAAAATCATAATAAATTACCAAAATAGTGCGAAATAAAATATTTATTTGACCGGCTCTACGCGTTCCCCTCGTCACCACGAACAAGAATACGCGATTGGTTTTGAAAACGGAAAGGTAATGAACTTGCTAGAACTTTTAGAAGGAAACTTAGGGTTTGGTTTTTCTATGGCTTTTTGGAAGAGAAAGAACACTGAGGAAAATAAGAATGAGCTTCCTTTGCTAAGTCCATGGGTAAATATTAAACTTTACATTAAAGATCCTTTAATGTCTAAGGCAAAAGCACTAACACCTTTAACTACCAACCTTTACAACTAAGCACCTCAACAACTTTATAAACTTAATACTTTAAATTTTAAACATTATAAATTCACTACACACTTTATTTTTATTTCATTTAGACCCTAATTTATTAAAGTTATTTCATTTTCATCCTAACTTCACATAAGTTATTAAAAACATAATTGAACACATAAAACTTAGCACATAGCAAAAAATGGCATAAAATGAAATACTACCACCTGAACCACACATGCTCAACGTGTGCTAAAATGGTGCCTAATATTAGGGTCGTGACACTCACTCCCCCTTAAAGAAAATTCGCCCCGAATTTTAAATAAACTTGCACGCTCAAACAACCAAGAGTATTTTTCTCTCATCTCCGACTCTAGCTCCCAAGTAGCCTCTTCAATGGTATGATTCTTCCATAAGATCTTCATTGCCGGGATGCTCTTAGTTCTCAATTCTTTAACTTGGAACTCCAAAATTCTCAACGGTTCCTCAACATAAGACATATCCGCTTGAATTTTTTCGGGAAGTGAACTCAAAATATGGGAGGGGTCGTGGCAATACTTCCTCAACATCAAAACATGGAACACATCATGAAGCAATGAGAAAGATGGAGGCAACGCTAAACGGTAAGCCAATTCCCCAATCTTCTCTAAGATCTCAAACGGGCCAACAAACCTCAGAGCTAGTTTCCCTTTATTCCCAAACCTTTTTATTTCAGTCTTCGGAGAGATCTTCAAGAATACTAAGTCGCCAACCTGAAAGGATAAGTCTCGTCTTCTATTGTCGGCATAGCTCTTCTGCCTACTCTGAGCCGTCTTCAACCGATCTCGGATCACCTTAATTTTCTCCGTTGAATTCCTAACCAAATTCGGACCCCAAAGCTTAGCTTCCCCAACTTCATCCCAACACATAGGAGATCTGCACTTCCTACCATATAACGCCTCATAAGGAGCCATCTCAATGCTAGATTGATAACTGTTGTTGTAAGCAAACTCAACCAACGGTAGATGATCCTCCCAAGACAAGTGAAAATCCATCACACAAGCCCGTAGCATATCCTCAAGTATCTGAATGGTTCGTTTCGTCTGCCCATCTGTTTGAGGATGAAACGGCGTTCTAAAACATAATTTAGACCCCAAAGCTTCATGTAATGCCCTCCAAAATCTAGAAGTGAACCTCGGGTCTCTATCAGAAACAATGCTAACTGGAACTCCGTGGAGTCTAACAATCTCTCGCATATATAGCTGAGCTAACCGCTCCATCGAGAACTTGGTTGACACAGGAAGAAAATGAGCCGACTTAGTCAATCTATCCACAATAACCCAAATAGCATCCATCTTTTTCGCGGTAAGAGGCAAACTGGTTACAAAATCCATTGAAATCCCTTCCCATTTCCACTCTGGAATGTCTAAAGGTTGAAGTAGCCCCGCCGGTCTCTGATGCTCAGCTTTGACTTGTTGACAAGTTAAACACTTAGACACAAAATCCGCTATCTCTCTCTTCATCCCATTCCACCAATATCCTCGTTTCAAGTCTTAGTACATTTTCGTACTACTCGGATGAATAGCAAACTTAGATTTATGACCATCCTCTATAACACGCTTCTTGATCTCCGGTGATGAAGGAACACAGATCCGGCCTTGGAAAGTTAGGATTCCATCTCTATTCAACGTAAATTCCCCTGCTTTTCCATCTTGTACTTGCCCCAAAATTTTCTTCAACTCCGGATCAATTTGTTGAGCTTTCATCAAATCTCCATACAAAGTAGGAACGGCTCGAACATTCGCAAAAATCATCTCACATCTCGACTCTCGGGAACTCAAAGTTGACAAATAAGCCTTTCGGCTCATCGCATCCGCAACTATATTTGCTTTCCCCGGATGATATGAAATCACACAATCAAAATCCTTCAAGAATTCTAACCATCTTCATTGTCGATTATTCAACTCCTTCTGTGTAAACAAATACTTCAAGCTTTTGTGGTCGGTGAAGATCTCAAATCTCGTACCATATAGATAATGCTTCCACTTATGCAATGCAAACACAATCACAACCAATTCCATGTCATGGGTAGGGTAGTTCTGTTCCACTGGTGATAACTTCCGAGAGGCATAAGCAATCACTTTCCCACCTTGCATTAGAACACACCCCAAACCTTCCTTCGAGGCGTCACTGAAAGTAACGAAGTTCTCGCAACCATCCAGAAGGGTAAGAACGGGAGCTGATGTCAACCTTTTCTTCAACTCATCAAAACTAGCTTCACACTTAGAATCCCACACAAAAGGTACATCCTTCCAAGTTAGTCTTGTTAACGGAGTTGCAATGCGAGAAAAACCCTCTATGAATCTTCTGTAATACCCCGCCAACCCAAAGAAGCTACGAACCTCTGTCACAGTTGAAGGTTGCATCCAATTGACATCGACTCCAATTTTGGAAGGATCAACGGATATCCCTGAACTAGACACCACGTGCCCCAAGAAAGAGATCTACTCAAGCCAAAACTTGCACTTGCTGAACTTGGCGAACAACTGCTTCTCACGGAGAAGGGATAACACAATCCTCAAATGATTCTCATGCTCTTCTCGGGATTTAGAATAAACAAGGATGTCGTCAATGAAAATCACTACAAAGCTATCAAGGTACGACTTGAAGATACGGTTCATCATATCCATGAATACGGCCGGAGCATTAGTCAACCCAAAAGGCATAACCACAAACTCATAATGACCATATCTCATCCTGAAAGCTGTCTTGGAAATATCATCGGGTCTAATCTTCAACTGATGGTATCCGCTTCTCAAATCAAGCTTTGAGTAAATCATGGAACCTTGAAGTTGATCAAACAGGTCATCAATATGCGGGAGAGGATATTTGTTCTTAATGGTTGCTTGATTCAACAAACGGTAATCTATACACAATCTCAAGGTGCCATCCTTCTTTCGAACAAACAGGATAGGTGCTCCCCACGGTGACACATTTGGACGGATAAATCCCAGATCTAACAACTCTTGCAACTGAGTCTTTAACTCCTTCAACTCAGCTGGAGCCATTCTATAGGGTGCTTTAGAGATAGGTGAAGTACCGGGCACTAGGTCAATACAAAACTCTACCTCACGATCAGGAGGCATAGAGTACTCACTTGAGAACACATCACCAAATTTACTAACAACCGGGACATGAGCTAATTCAGGGGTTTTCTTACTTGAATCTACCATAAGCCAAATACCCCGCACACCCTTTAGAGAGCATTTTTCTAGCCTTTAAAGCAGAAATGACATGTATACCAAACATAGATCTATCCGCATCAAATACAAAAGTAGGCATATCAGGCATAGCAAATGAGACCCTCTTTCTACGACAATCTATCAAAGCATGGTAATGACTCAACCAGTCCATACTAAGAATGACATCAAAGTCTCGGATTTGTAACTCTACTAACCCACAAATAGTCACATCTGTAGCGATGCATGAATTTTTAACATCTCGGAGACGCCACTTATTATTTATTTAGGAAAACAATAAGAAAAATCTTTTCAATTTTAAAGAGATTTGAGGGTTCGGGGGTTAAGTTATGGAATGGGAAGGTCGAGGAGCACCCATTCCACCCAATCCGGAGATCGGTCTTGCCAATTGAGTATTATCAATCTAATTAATTTAAATAAGAACAAGAAAACCCTAATCAATTTCTTGATTAGGAATGTCAGATTGTATGCTTCAAGATCGCCTCTATGGATTGAAGGGACTCTAGGCTAATCCTTTTGATGGGATTACAACTCTAAAAGCCAATAGAGAGGTTGAGAAGAAAAAGAGTAAAAGTATAGGAATTTAACTAGCGTTTAGGGAGTATTTGATTTAAAATGTGGTTCTAAGATTTCTTCTCGGTCGAGAAGTGATTCAGGCAGAGTTTCGACTCAATATGAGAGTCAAATCTTGATGCGGACAGAGCTTTGCCTCAATCCTTGATTCGGGCTTTGATGTTTGTTGATCAACAAGGTTGATAAACAAACTTTAGGTGATTTTAGGGTGATTTTAGGATGATTTTGTAGAAATCTTTCAGGGAGAGAAACCAACAAAATGTGTGTGTTGTGTATTTTCAATCGTGGATCGGGGACCTCTGAAATAGTGAAAGCCATCAAGTATTTATAGGGATTTAAGAGGTAAAGGTGGAGAGGTAAAATACCTTTAGGAAGGTTCCAGAACTCAGATATGATTGGAGAACCGGATTAGATGATGTTTATCAAGAAAAGAGTTTGAAACGTAGAAGGAGAGTGATTCTGTATATCCTGCAGAGGGCTTGTCTCGCGTGAGACACGTATGTCCCGTGTGAGATAACTAGTCGGTTGACTATTTTGTCCTCTTCAGTTATTTCGTTAGTCAGTTAGGTCCAAAACTAACGAGGTTAGTTAGAAACTTAACGAAATATGCCGAAACTGATATGTTTTCATCAAAACACAAAAGAGAGACAAAGAGTAGTGTAATCATGAATTATTGGTTCAGAATGGGGCGTCTACAGAGCCCCTCGGCGACAAGACTTATGGAAGAAGTCATGCCGTCGATAGAAAAGACATCATTCTGAACATTGGGATGGTCATGCCGCACGGCTGCCTACGTATCTCTAAGAGAGAATCAGACCAAACGTAGTTCGACTCCAAAATACTAAAAAGGCTATTTTAGGTATTTTGAAAAGCAATTTTGAAAATCGAAGAGGGATTTTTTTTTTGAAAAGGTAAAATTATACTGAGGAATCAAGGACTTGACCCAATTCTGAAGATACCTGTTTGTTGATGATGTTATTGAAGTGCGGCGCCCGAGGTTACTGACGTTGCCATTGTTGTTGCCGAGGTCATGAACTTTATTGTCACCGCTGCCGTCGCAGACTTTGCTGATGTTGAGGTCACAGACTTGAAGTTTGCTGCCGTCACAGACTTTGAAGTTATTGCCGAGGTCACGGACTTGAAGTTTACTGCCGTCACAGACTTTGAAGTTGTTGCCGAGGTCACGGACTTGAAGTTTGCTGCCGTCACAGACTTTGTTGATGTTTCCGAGGTCACGGACTTGAAGTTTGCTGCCGTCACAGACTTTGTTGATGTTGGTTGAGGTGGAGGTTCTGTCGGCCCATGGTGGTGCTCACGTCTGTTCGTTTAAATGGCCGGTTGGTCATTTTGGTGGTGAATTTATGTAGGAGTATATGGTATATGGAAATGTAGGGACATTTGTATGGATTTATATTTGAGGTGGGTGAACTATATGAGTGAATTTGTGTTTGACAAGTTGGGACCAAATCAGGTTTATGCAGAATCTGTTGCTAGTCAGCAAGGCTGTACTGTTTCTTCCTTGTTGTAGAATTTCGATGAGTAACCTTGTGTGAACACATCTAGGCCTGTCGAGAATCTTCATTCTTACTTCTCCTTTGAATCGTGTCTCTAGGAGGCAAATGACTACAAATCTGTCGACCGTCATAATGGCTCTATGTCCAAGGCCCTTTGGTGTCTCAAGCCCCAAGTTGCTTGCAAGTGGTAGATGACTTTGTGAACAGGCTTGTGAGTCTGCTCTCTTGATTCGAAGATGATCGAAGAAGGCTCTCCTTGTTGATTTGAAATGAAGATGATCAAATGATGTTCGATGAAGAAGGTTGAAGAATACTCTCCCTTTGTCCTTTGATTTTTTTTTGTGACGCACTTTGGTTTTTGCCTAGACCGCCCTTTCGGGTTTTCAATCTAGCGGGCATCTCTTTTGCGTCTTTTTTTTTCATTTTTTTTTGAAAGTAGTATGTTAACTCGAAGAGAACTCAGAGGAGAGAATCTTATTGAGGAGAGAGAGATGAGATCTCAAGTTAGTTGAGGAGAGACAGACTCTATTCTTTGGAAGGTAATCTAAGCATTGACTCTTTAGAGAAGTGTATTCTTTAATGATGAGAGTGAGAAGTAAAGAGGAAAGCTCCTAATACAGATTTGATTATTTTGAAGAGTTGAAGTAGAGATTGACTGGGGGAGGAAAGGTTAGGAAGTCCCAGTTTTGATGCTTGGATTTCAAGAGTGTGTATGAGAGCGGCTAAGAAGAAGCCCCTAGACTGAACAAGCAACACTACTTGGCTCAAAGATCTAGAAAGTTTTCCTACCTTTTAATGAACCGCGCATCATCTAGAAGTTTCTAAATAAGTTTGAGGAGAAAGCCAATCATTAGTATGACTTAAGGGTAAACATTTTTCTTGATACTGAAAGTCTTCTTCATTTATTGTAAGAGGATGTTGAGTAATCTTCATTTCTTTTGTTGGGATTGCTTGAC